>SNQJ01S0058969.1:89504-100357 GCA_010110895.2 Picea sitchensis
GATATCATGTAATGTCCCTAATCTGAACCCCATTTGTAATTGTACATATAGGCTGGTGAGTCGTTGGTACCAATTGTAAATGTAAATGTACATATAGGTTGGTGAGTCGTTGGCACCAAGTTTTGGTTTTGCGTGCACCTAAGTAGTGCGCGAGGATTGTTATCAAAGAAAGGTTGCACACATTTCATAGTGTTGCACACACCTAGGTAAGTGCGCGTGGTTGCACATCAAGGGAAGGGTGCACACATTTCACAGGGTTACGCGCACTTGAGTAAGTGCGTGGGGATTATCTTAAAGTGTGCATCGAGCCGAGTTATGTGTGTGTGTGTGTGTGTGTGAGAGAGAGAGAGAGAGAGAGAGAGAGAGAGAGAGAGCCTGTGTGGTTATGAGGTTGGTGAGTCGGGATGCAAATAGGCCAGTGCATCTATCCTTGTAAAATGTAATCACACTCAAGTTATTAATAATATCGCATCATTACGCGCAGACATATCAGAGGAAAAAAGATGGGGGGCTAACTCCACCAAAAAGGGAAAAGGGGGGACTTAAGTCCAAGGTAATATTTTATTAATATTTCCGAAAAGTGAAATTTATGGATAATTATTTATCCCGAGGGATGGGAACGAGTCACCATGTGGATAAAGCTAATTCTGAAGGTGACAAGTGTCCAGTTTAAGGCATGCAATATATATTGTTGGCCTTAGTGTATTTTTGGGGGGGATTCATTCATTTCTCATGTGTAGAAGGGGTTGGACCAACTAAGGAAAGACAATTATTACCTTATCTATAGAGAAAAGCTTGTAAAGGGGTTTTCTATATTGTAGCTAGAGTTTTTGATGTCGAAGAGGCAGGTTGTCAGGTCCGTGAGCATTCTCTCTAGGTGGGATATTTGTTGTTGAAGAGGTGGGTTGTCATGCCCATGAGCATTCTCTCCAGGTGGGATATTTGTTGTCGAAGAGGCAAGTTGTCAGGCCCATGAGCATTCTCTCCAGGTGAGATTTTTGTTAGGAATTGTTCCCTGGTGTGTTGGGCATTAGTTATAGGGCTCTGAGACTTCTTGTTTGGCTTGTTGTTGAAGCCCTAGAAGGGAAGTGGGGTAGCCGAGGACTGTTGAGTAGAGAAGGGGCACACTTCCTTGGGTGGGACATGCATGTGGGGAATGAGAGATTGTAGGCTAGTTGCAAGATTGGCACCTTGGATTGAACAATTTTGTTGATTATCAGACCTTATCCTAGCATTAGGAACCCTTTTTCCTTGGTGGAGTTTAAGCCCCAACTCGGGGGTGACCTATTGTTGAAAGTATATGAGCAACATAGTCTATGGTTGGGAGGAATGTCTAAGCTCTGCGCATAATTGGTGACTTTTCATAAAAGATAAGTGTCCTTTATGTGCTTGTCTCATTTACTGTGTGTTTACTTATCTATGTCTGATATGGGTTTAATTCTTGTATGATGGTGCATATAAGTAATTGTTGTTACTCTGTATAATGTTGCTTGCACATGTAAGTGTGGTGTTGATATTCAATATTTGTAGTCGTACATGTGTAGTATGATAATTGTTACTAGTTATTCTTGTTAAGCTAACCTTATAATGGTCATGAGTCTCTAAGGCGAGGCTAGATTGGTCGTGCATGCAGGGAAGCAGTTTGCGCGCACAAGGAGAACAAAATTTTCATGTGACACAAAAATGCTTGCATGCGTAGTAGTGATCACATGTTCAGTATGGATTACATGCACAATGATGTTGTGTGCTCAATATTCTTGTGCACGTAGTTGTGCTATGTTACTTCCGTTGTTATAAGTTGTGTCAAAAGATGAAAGTTTGTGTGGCGCGACCCAACTTGGAATTGAGCGCGTTACTTCAAGTATTTCTGCGCAGATCAATGTTATAGAGTAGAATATGTGCACTAGATTTTGGAGTAGCGTTGCTTAGTAGTAAGCTAGGAACTTTACAAATTGGTATCAGAGTTGGTACCTAGCTAGGAGGCTGGGTACGTGACAAGTTGGTATCAGAGCAGTTTGGTAACGGGGTGTTGACGGGCCAGAATGACTTGTACAATCAGATGAGGGAAAACGCCCGATGGCAGGTCCCAATTAGACCCACTCTCATTTGGGGTAGTGCTTCTGACCAGATTTTGGCCTGGTTACCAACTAACTAAGTATGAATATGAGAATCAGAGGTTCTCAGATGAATTAAAAAGAAATAAAAAGAAGAAAATATGACTGACTAAAGTTAAGCTAAAGTGTATGATTATTATTCTAAAATGCACTTTCTAAACTAATTCTAAACTAACCTATCATGATGAGGAGCAAACTAGCAAAATAAATGAATAAAATGAATAATAGGTGTTATTTGCATAAAATAAATTCATGACACAAGTGATATATCAGTTCAATAACATAACTAGTAAGAACCAAAGAATTGATTAATTAACAACATTATGCTATCATTGTACTCATCTTGAAAATCATGGTAACTGCAAATTATAAACATTAATTCATAAGTAATTCATCAACCAATATTCACATACTACAATAAGAGAGATGCATAAATAGAACAATCAGATTCATACACATCAATACCATAATCTCCAACTTAAAAATGTCTCTCGGATTCAAATTAACTTGCAGTAGAATTATTGTCTTGCCACATTTGAGAACCAAAAGCCCCTTCAAATGGACAATGCCCTCTTTTTATAGCAAGGGGCGACTGTTTACAATCGTTCTCCTTGGCAATCATGAAATTAGGGTCGTTTCACAAAAGAGGGACTCTTTGTATTCTGAATTCAAAATTTAGAAACAGTAGCCGAAGAAAGCAACATCTAGTAGGAACTGGGGAGTTTTATAATCATGAATTGGGCTGATCTTGGTATTCTTTCCAAATGGAATGATCATTTAATATGCTCTCAAGTTTGCTTGATTGCAATCTCTCCAAGACTGCCTCTTCGTTGGATACTTTTGCACACACTTCTTGATATAATTGCTCCAATGTAGCCTTCACGAAGGATTGGATTTTGTGGGTGAGATGGGCGGGTTTCAATAGGTGTTATTCAATTGATTTTTCTTCGAATTGGCTCAGATTCTGGATGCTCACATGGATGGATTTCTTGTGGTATTCCACCTCAACCATTCTGGTGCTAACAGATGTCTTTTAATCGATGGACTGCATTAGTTGTACCCCTTCCTCTTTGACGAGATCATTTGCATCTTTCCACAGTCTTGCGCAAGTGTCGGCAGCTGCTCCTTGGGTGGAGCGGGCACTCATGAAGAGAGGTTTGCTAGTGTCAAAGAGCATCTAGTACCTAAGTCTTTCCCTCTTTGAATACACTGAAAGTGTGGTAGGTGTAGGTTGGTGCATGTCCTACCAATTGATCATCTCCTCAAAGGCTTCGCTCGCTTCCTGATACCTTTCTTGATTCTCTATCAATGTGTTTTGCAACCAAAGTTATTCATGTCGCTTAGCCCGTATGTTACTTAACATATCAAGGAGCTCATTCTTTTCTGTCATTAATTTTTAACTTAATGTCAGTGCCTGTACCTTGATGGATTCCACAATGCATGTCGAGGCTCTGGTCTTTTCTAGGGTTGCATTGAGTTTCTACTTTTCCACCTCTAACTCGTTCCTGTGGGTGTCGTGTTGGATTTGCATTTGATTTTTGAATTCTACATTCATCTTGTCTCTTTGTGCTTTTAGGGATCTGTTGATCTTCTCTGAATTGAGGCCCTCGATTGCTTTCACAACTTCCTGGACATCTATGGCAAATTTTTCCTTTACACCTTTTAACTCTGTCTCCAATTGGACTATTTTGTTCTTGGTAGTGCTGAGGGCGTTAGTTACCTCAAGGACAGACAAGGCATTTAGCCCTGCAAAAGCGTTGAGCGATGAAGTTGCTTGGACCGCATTCTTTTTTGGATCAGGCCCTACTTTCCACTCTAATACCCTTCCTACCGATCACTTTGACCTAATGTCTTCTCCTCTCTTCCTCTTCACCGATCTTCTCTCGATGCTTCTCATTCTGTTATCTAAGTAGTAGTCTCCAATAGCTACTACAGAGCCCTCAAAATTCAGGGCTTGGGAGGAGAGGGAGGAGTCTCCTGGAATGGTGCTTATGGAAGTGTATTCTAGAGGAGGTATGTTCACAATGCCCAGGTTGGGTGTCGACGGAGTGCTTGGTGTTTGGATTAGACTTTGCTTCAATAGCTCATCAACTTTCTTCTTAGCTTTAGCCTCGTTGGCTAATCATTTTTCTTCTGCCTCTTCAACCAATTTCTTGGCTTGTTCTTCATCTGCTAGCCTCTTGGCTTCTTTTTCTTCAGCCAACCTTTTGGCTTCTTCTTCTTTCTTCTTTTGTAGTGCCATATGATGTGCCATGTGCTCGGTTATTTTTTGTTCTTCTCCTCAGCTTGTATTTTTTGATAGTCTTTCTCAGCTTGGAGCCTTTTATGTTCAAGCTGCTCTTCTTTTTTTGGTCTTCTCCTACTCTTTGGTGATGTCGGTATCCTGTTCTCGTTGAAGCAACTTCTGGAATTGGTTTAAAGTTTCCTTCTTGAATTCTTCTTGTTCATGTTCAAGCTCTCGCTTTGCAGCATCATGAGGCAATTGGTGTAGGACTTCATCATACGAGAGTGTTCCCTTAAATTTATCTTCCTCAAAATCGACAACATGGATATTGGGATGGGTGAGGCCGACATTCCTGACATGATTGATTACCAGTTCATGAGGGTCATGGCCTTTAGGCTCTCCTAAGCACATGGTTAACTCCTATAGGGTCTCTGCTTCTTTCCTTGTATGTTGAGCGTTGGAAATAGTGTAGCTCCCAATGTGGAGAGGGAAGATTGGCCAAATTCTTTTACTGTTGGTTTGCAATAGCACAGTAACCCCTAATCCCATGGTTTGGTATGGAATTTCCCTCATTAACGATCAGTCTGGGATGAATTATAACAAAAGGTGTGGGGCTCCGGTGGTCCCATAAACCCTTGTAAATGAGTAATACTTATAGAGGAACCAGTCAGCTACCCCTTTCATTCCATTCCTAGCCTCGAAGGAGATTCTGTGTCTGGGGAAACCAAACAGGATAGAGTGCAGAGGGGCAAGAAATCAATTGCAAATATCATAAAAGTGTTGTCTGCAATTGACACTCCATAATTGAGAGCAATATACATGAATGGGAGGTTGATTTCGGTCCCAATTCCACCCCAGGTTGGAAAACTGTACAGAGGAACAAATAACATCGATCATATAGGTCGACATATAAAAACATGGTTTCTTCATACCTGGGAGATTCTTCGCGTGCAGAGATATGTTGAAAACTAGGATATCTACCCAGTTGAAGATTTGTCCCGTTCTGACGATAGTATGTGCCAAAGGCAACCATTCAGTTTGGAAATGTGTGCTCTTTTCTTCCCCATATAGGAGACAGAGCATGGCTACCAATAAATTGTAGGGAGTTTTGAGCCTATGGGTAGGAACTGATTTCTGACCTTGTTTAAGGGTTTCGTCTTCGCCTACCCACTAGTGCTTCATTTCCTTTGTTTGTCCTTTGCTTGCTTGGGCGAAAGATTTTAAGAATGGTTCGTTTAGAGAACACATGGGGGTGGGAAGATGATATATGGAGCTAATGTCTTCAGGTTTGAGGGAGGCTACTCGCTTCCCTTGTTCGCTAATGAAGTTCATTGTAGTGACGTCAAACTGTCTGAGGCACCATTGTGCTGCCTCGTTGTATGAGAAGAGTTGCGACCGGGCGAGTACTAGATGGATGTTGCTCTTCAAGATATTCTGGTATACTTCTAAATCTTTGTCATCCACGGGGAAATTTGCAGAATTGAATATCTTGTAGATTTCTTCATAGCCGGGGCAATGGTCTTCACCAGTGTGATGATTAATGTCAGTCACTAAAGCTTCAACTAGCCGAGATTATGGTTCGGGCCCTGAAGTACCCTGGAAGTACACCGAGCTCTTCGACCTCTTGGGGATCTGGCTCACCATGATGAATTACCAAATTGTCCTATAATAACACGTTAAAACGAGTATGAGCTTAATTAAATAGAACGTGTTAACTCTAACAATGAAAGACTGATTAAACTACAAAACATGGGTTACACGTAATCAAGTGATTGCAGTAACAGTGTGGTAGCACCCAGGAAATACAGGGATCATGATAAAACAGACGCTTTGCAAACTATGTTTTGTAAAATTACAATGTAAGTTGTGTCTAAATATGGGTGTTTTAATAGCTCATTGTTGGTTGTTTCTCTCTTACTTCTTCTTGGGCTGACCCAGGTTCGGATCTTCAGCAGGTTTCCAACAAAACCCTCAAAACTATCGACCCTCCTTGTACACTAGAAGGCAACGTTGCACACAGGGTGCATAGTGCAGTCTCACTCGAGATAACTTTTATGGGTGACTGCAATAATCAAGTCTTTGCAGTCTAGGAGTGAGTGGGGATTTGGGGTTGTGTTCTTCCTTCCTTATGCATTATCCTTGTTAATTATTCAAGTACTTCTATGATTTATTCATCTTTAAACCTATGCATGCATGTTGATATATTTAGTTTAACCATTCATTCATAAGCTAATGATCAACATGTAGTAAACATTCGTTAACAATCACATAGAACACAAGGTTCAATGTGGTTCACCCCCTCCAGGGGCTACGTCCACAAAGATCTGGCTTCTCTACTCTTTTATTTAATCATCTTGTGCTGCGCACATTACATCTTTAGTAATACAATCAAAAGTGAGGGTAAGAACCATTTGTGAGGCTGACTAGATAACACCAGGCTCCTCAGCCTATGACCTAACCCTCAAGAACTACCTTATTCGACTCTTCTACAGGACTTACAAAATTCATAATAACCAACTCTCTCTATTATCATTCTCTATTCTCCTAGACCTCCTATGTCCTTATTTATACTACTTTATGGCTTATAGTCGTTACAATCTAGCCAAAAACCCTAACCCTATCATGGTTAGGCTTGTCTTCCTGCACTCCATGTTGCTTTTCCTCTTGTGTGTTGCTTTTCCTTCTTTTTCTGCATGCTGCTTTCTTGCCACCTATTGCGCGTGCTCCAAAATTAGGTCTTCCTTTCCAAAAATAGGTCATTCCCCAAAACCGATCTTTCTCGAAAAATAGGCATGCGCCCAAAATAGACTTCCTTCTCAAAATAGGCATGCGCCTAATAGGCCCCCAACACTGACATCTGGCTCGTCCTGAGCCACTCAGGTGGTGCGTGCTCCTTGTACCGCCTTTTCCAAACTGTGGAACTTCTCTGCTAGTTCATTTCCTTTTGCCTTCATCTGCGCAGCTTTGTCTATTAGCGCCCCAACTGTCTGCGCTGTTATCTCTTCCTATAGTAATGTTGTGCCCTCTGACTGTGCATGTACCATGCTCATCTTCTGTTCCTCCAGCTGTGCAATCATCTGTGCTGCTTGTTCCGGGAAGGGTTACAATTGGGCTTGTCTTTCTTGCTTATTTGTATGCGTTGTCTTTAACTATCTCTACAAAGTCTTCATTTCTTGAGTGCCCTTCAAGCGCTCTGTAATACTCATTGTTTTCTGCCATTGGTTTAGCTCCTGTATGGCAGCGCTGATTTTCTCCTCTTCTGGGTCCAACTGTTGGAACTTTTCATCCTCTTCTAAAACGATCCAAATCTGCGTAGTTCTGTCGAACAACTCTATGAATTCCCTCGCTTATTTTTCCATCTTCGCTATTTGGATTGCGAATTGTTGTTCTCTCTGTTCTCGCACCTCCGAAGGAGTCGTAGGATTAAGATTTTCTTTGAGCTCCTCGATTTCCTTCCTATATCCCTCAATTGTTTGTGAAATAATTTTTATCTTTTCCTCTGTGCTCCTCTCTAGTGCTTGCACGTTGTCTGGGATGCGGTCATATACCATTGTTATCCCCAGTTCTAGCTTATCAATGTGTTCTTTCTCCTCCTCCTTCTTTGAGGTTAGTTGGTCGCAGGTGATTTGTAACATTTTAGCAACTCCCCTACCCACCTCCAAGTTAGTCGCATCTGTACAGGCTCTGGATTGCTCTTCTTGCATTATGTTGGCTTGGAGTTCGTATAATTCCTTAGTGGGTATCTGCACCATGACTACTTCAAATTGCTCAATTTCCCCCATGGGTTTCTGTGCAGTCTCTTGATCCATTCTGATCATTTGGCGAATGATCGTGAATGTCTCACTACCTTGTACTACCAACTGTATTCTCTCCTCTCCTTCTTTCCGCGCAGGGGGTCGCTGTGTCTTTTCTTGTCGTTGCGTTGTGGCCAGTGGTACTGCTTAACTCTGTAGATTTTCAAGGACTTCTATGATCTTGGCCATGATCTCTTCTCTTCGTGCCTCTGCAATACAAACCACCTCTTCCTCCCTGTCTTGGACCTTGTCCGAGATGAGCTCAACATCATCCTTTGTCAGGGTGATGATTGGGTCTTTCGTGATATATTTCCTCTTTTTGCACATCTCTTCTATCTGATTTGTTTTGTTTTTCGTCTATGAGGGTTGCGCCCCACTCGTCGTAACTTGTACCCTTTCTTCACCAACCTGTTATGTGTCCCCCGTTTTGACATCCTGTTCGCTATCTGTCCTGGGAACTAGTGCCATCCTCCTTAGTCTTTTGGGCACTGTGTTGCTTCCCGGCGGTCGATTCCGTGCTGCAGCCTTTCTAGTGTTATCGACTTGACTGTTTGTTTTTGCCGAGGAACTTGCTTCATCCTTTTCTTTGGGCTTATTGTGTCGTGACTGTCTTTGTTTTTGGTTTTGCTACTGGCAACTTCCACTGCGCAGGCCAGTCTCTTATTATCCAGTCAACTTCTTCCTTGGCGACGTAATATTGCATCTCCAACCATGCCTTTTTTGGATCCCTTATGGCCTAGATCCACATGTGATGCCCGTTGAACCTTGCTATCCCTTCCATTTCCTGGATTACCTCCTCATGAATGCGCCACACATTGGATGTGCGTTGTTGTATTTCTTCCAGCAACATCGCAAATACTGTGTTATTTGCTTATTGATTTTTATTGTCCTTGGCCTGCCAGAGTAACTCATATCTGGCCACATGGCATTTTCCTTTCCTATCCAGGAAGGTTGAGAACTCTGGCTCCTACCATCCTGCCAAGGCTATAAGAATGACGAGCCAAGAGTAATGGAACTCAGTTCCATTATCATGCGCATCTCTGCAATCAACCAAAAATTGGCTCAGTAGGTACGGTTCCCAATTGAACATCACTCCTTTCGCGCATTGTGTGGCTACTTCTATGACTCCTGCTGAAGCTTCTTATTTTCTACATTTCCTCAGTAGCTTGCAAGCCATAAGCTTGTTGGCAAACCTCGTCACATTGTCATTAATTTCCTTGAGCATAATGCCCCTGTTTCCCCCACTGGTGCCAAACTGTGCTTTTACCAGCTCGACGATTTCCTTCTCGCAGGCCTTGTTATCCAATTTCTCCTCTGGTTGTGCACTGACTGTAGGTAATCCTGTGATCTTGGTGATCAACGCCACATCCAGCTATACTGGCCTATCCATCCAAAGGATGTCGCCGTGTACCCGGGCTACTAACTGTTTGATGTAGAGGTCGACGTTTTTACCGTGCCCGAAGTGCGGTATATCCAAGAGGTTCATTATGATGGAGTTGTACATCCCCATTATCCACTGCGTGGGCTCTATTGTCGGTTTACCTAAGGGTCCAATTTCCCCTATGTTTTCCAATTAGGATTCTTCAACCAAATCTGGGAATTTGGTCGCATCGCGAACGTCGTGGTATGAGTACCCCAGTTTAGGTACTTTTCCTAGCATATCATCCACAGTGACCACTGTGTCTGGGAGATATGAACATGTGATGTTTGTGGTGTCCTGCACCTTTATTTTCTGCCCGACGACAGATGGGCCCGCCTCTGTTGTTTTTGCATCCTCTTCTTCCCTCTCGGAATTTGATCGGTTGGTGATGTCCTCAAACAACACCTCTTCTCCATCATGGCCCTGTCGTTGACCCGTCGTTTCATCAGGTTTAGTGGGTGTTTCATGATTAGAATTCGAGATACCATTCTAGGTTCCAGAACTCTGCCCTACTTCCCCTCGAGGCGCTCTCGATATTTCCTCTTCAACCCGTGTCAGGTTGATTGACTGTGTGTCCGAAATAGTGACATATTCAAGCTCGACCATGTTCTCAGGTTGTCTCATTCTTTCCTTGCACCTTTGTGTTAAGAACCAAATATCAATATAGCATAGAAAAACCTCAGAATAAGTACTCAGCGCCTTGAAAAAGATATAATTTCAGATAATAAGCCTCTTCGAGGGGGCAACCTCCTTTTACCCCACATAAATGTTCAAGTACAAGATGATTCAAAACGAAAATTTCTTCTTGGTATATATAGGAGACTAGGAGGTATAATTACAACTAATGGAATAAAGCTGACATAAATAAAATAACATTACTAATGTAATATGCCCCAGTTAAGGGGTAGTGAGCCAATGTTAGGGCTTAACATGCCCCTCCCCTTGAGACAAGTGTTGTTCGCAACGCTTGAGTAACTCTGGATGCTTATGTATAAAAGACTCATCTTCCCAAGTGGAATCTTCAGCTAGTAGTTTCCTCCATTTAATGAGATACTCTAAAATGGATCTATTCCTCAGCTAGCGAATTCTTGTGTCAGTGATGGCTTCAGGCTCCAATATGATTTTTCCTTCCTCGTTAAGTTCTGGCACTATAGTTTGAACTGGGATCTTGTCACCTATAACCTTCTTTAAGCATGAAACATGGAAAACTGGGTGTACTCGTGAAGATGCAGGAAACTCCAATTTGTATGACATAGTACCAATCTTTTGCAACATCTTATAAGGGCCATAGTACTTTGGTG
>SNQJ01S0058970.1:36963-52247 GCA_010110895.2 Picea sitchensis
GAAACGTATATAATCCTTATCATGTCATTTTCGTGGGTATGGTGCCCTTACAACCATTCATGAATAATTTTGGAGGAGGATACTACCCTACCAAACAGGGCCACGATATATACCGGAACCTCTGATGGTCTGCAATCCCTCAGTCCCAACCTTTCCCGGGAGCATGGGATCAGACGCTACAACCCCGACTCCCTTTTCTGGTCATGCTAAATTTTCCAACTTTGTCGAAGTTAATGAATGACCCTATGTGTCACGATCTGTCATGGCCCCTTGTCCCCACCGAGATTCCTTTAGACATTCCTAAATTCGAGGGAAGGATTGGCGGGGAAACGGGTGATCATGTAACTAATTTTCATCTATGGTTCTCATATAACTCTCTAAATGACGATTCTATTTGTTTGAGGCTATTTAAATGCACCCTCACGGGATGAGGTAATAATCGTAAGGGTGGAAAAAATAATAATAAATCCAAGGGAGACAATAATAATGAAAAATTGAATAATAATGTTGGTGAGGGAAAGAAAGAGAAGCGGAAGGTGAAGTTTTCTTGTAAAATTTGTAAAGATGATCACCTTAACCACTTTTTCCCAAAAATCAAGGAAGCCTCGAGGCTCTTATCGCAATCACCCACTTTACTGACAAAACCGTTTCCACATAATCAACATATGGCCTCTGGGACCTCCAACACTNATCGATTATACAGTGATTTATTAGTTGCTTGACTTAGGTGCCACATAGGTTACTTGCAGGGGTTATTCTGGAGGTATCATGGGTCAGATAAGGGTCAGACAACACACAGCCTTTATGGAGGATTACCTCTCCGGGGGGGATCTGACTGACTGGTTGTTAGGCCCACGAGGGCCCTTATAACTGATTCGGTTACCTCCAATCTTTAGCAGGGAGTCTCAGGCCCCTCTTAGGCGAGACATACCTTCTTTAGGGAGGGAGGCCACTCTCAACCACTTTACCCCGTTTGTGTGCATATTGGTCGTTTGAATTTTGGTGTGCTCTTTGATTACTAGTTGGCCTTAGGATATACTTTTTATCTTTAGAGTCTTAAGTCGTCGTGGAGTCAAACCAGCATCCCCATCGGTCCCTTTGCTTGTTACAGTTACCACCGGATTTCGAGTCTTTGCCTTTTAAAAGGTGTAGAGTTATTAGGCGTGGTGCACACACATACACTGTTTAGACTTGTGATTCTACAAGGATGAGTACTAAACCTAGTCTTCAGAACACTGGGAGCCCTTCGATTCCCACACCCACTATAGTTAATGGCACCCCTTCAACTCTTGCAACCACAATGGTTGTAGTGCCGGAGGCACCTATCATTACTATGGCTCGGCCTATAGCAAATGCTCAACCTCTTGCCTCGAACCCTTTTGGGTCTCTTGGTCACTCACTGGGCTATAATGTTCAGTCCATCCCTATGGCCTCTAGTCCTTTTTCCTATGGTATGTCGAACTTTACCTCACAGTTTTCGAACGCCTTCCCAGTTGCTGGCCTTAATGCTAGCATTGGGCTTGGGGGCACTACACCTCCTTATACTCCTTTTTTGTTTGGTGGTTCTCAAATCCCTCAAACGACTCCTAATATAGGAGGCATTCTTGCTTTTAACTCTGGGTCTAATCCTCCTTTTGGGTGGAGCAACCAACCTGGCGGACAAGCTTCTGTTCAAGTTCCGTCCTATACCCCTACCTCCTCGATGTCGATTCCGATCAATGCGTTTGGCATGACGAATCCACCTCTATCCTCCAGATTCCCACTCGAAGGAGGTCAGTTTCACGCTTTGGGCACCCCCAACCCGAATCTAATCCAGCTGGGGGCAATTTTTATAACCCTCAACAGAACATTCCTATTGGAATGATGCCCAACCAACCTTTTATGAATCAACCCGGAGGAGGGTCTTACAATCCCGGACAGGGCCATGGTCCTTACCAGAACCCTGGATGGGCTGCAGTTCCTCAAGCACAATCTTTCCCGGGAGCTTGGGACTAGATGCCGCAACCTTGTCTCCCTTTTCTAGCCACGCTTAATTTGCGAAACTTGTCTAAGTTGATGAACAACCGTGTGAATCGTGATCATACATGGCCCCCCGTCCCCACCAAACTTCCTTCGAACATTCCGAAGTTCGAGGGTAAGAATGGTGAGGATCATGGTGATCACGTTACTACCTTTCACCTATGGTGCTCCTCGAATTCCCTTAATGACGATTCTATTTGGTTAAGATTATTTCAATGCACCCTCATCGGAGTTGCTGCGAAATGGTATATCGAGCTACCTAGGGGGGGCATATGGGACCTTTAGTCAGCTGGTGTTGGTCTTCCTTAACCACTTCCAATTGTCGATTCGTTACGATGCTAGCCTGGAACTTCTGTCGACTTTACGCCAGGACCCCGCCACTCATATCTCGGATCATATCCATGAGTGGCATAGAGGAAAGAGGTTGATTAAGACCCCCATACCCCTGGCCTTTCTTTTAGAATGGTTCCTTAAGTCTTTGCACCCTCCTATCTCAAAGGATGTTGCTACTGTCGGGGTTACCACTGAGGAAGAAGCGATCTTTAAAGCCCAGTAGCTAGATCCGATATATGCTCAGTCTGGGATGTTATACCACATTCTTCCGGACGCACCGCGGTCAACTTACAATCCGAGACAAAAGCCCGGACCTCATGCCGATGGCATTGTAGGTACCGCCAATGTAAAGTCCACAGACTCGGTGACAAGCCATTTGAAAGAGTTGTCTCTTAACCAGTCTACAGGAGGGCCAACTTTGTCTGTGTCTTCCAACCCCACTCAGTCGGCGGATGTACATTTCGTGCAATCGTCAGCCAACCCAAATGGTAACCAGCAACCAGGCGAGAATAAAAAGAAAGGACGTAATAATCGTAAGGGTGGGAAAAATAATAATAAACCCAAGGACAATGGTAATAATGAGAAGACGAATAATAATGCTGGAGAGGGAAAACGAGAAAGACGTAAAGTGAAGTTTCCCTGTAAGCTTTGCACAGATGATCACCTTACCCATTTATGCCCCAAACTTGCGGAAGCTGCGAGGCTATTATCTCTACCGCCTGCCGTGTTGACGAATCCATTTCCACATAACCAGCACATGGCCTCGAGTTCCTCAAACACCAGAAATGCGGCTGGTGGGAGTCAAAACCCGTCATTGCAAGACAACAACCGTTTGTGTATCAATATGGTCGATGCGAAAGTTAATGTAGTCACTCGATCTCGAGATTATAGCTCTTCACAAGCTATTCCTGGTCTAGAATCTCATCCTCCTCCGGAGACGACTTTACAGATTAAAAAAACAGAGCCACCGCCTCGTATACCGAAAGGAGTACTCAAGCGCTCTACCCACAATCCAAATGTTAGAGTCGTCCAGAACTACTCTATTGTTGAGGACCTAGGTCAAACCCCTTGTGCAATGTCGGCTTTGGAGGTACTCTAGATGTGTCCTTCACAAAGGAATGCCTTACTATCTGCGTTAGGAGCTCTAGAACCCAGTGGCTCAAAAGTTATCAAGTTTGACGTCACAGATGTGAAGCCTCGCTTGCCTTACCATGTGGCTTTCCAAATCCACGTGGAGTACTCAAAGTATACCATCAAATGTGCGGTTGTTGATGAAGGCGTTGCTACATGTGTGATGTCCCTGATTTGTTGGAAAGCTCTCGGTTCTCCGACTCTTTCTAAGTCATTGAACATGTTGACTGCTTTTGACAGTCATTCCTTCCACCCTCACGGTATTCTTCTTGCCTTTCCGGTCCAGTTAGGTGGGAAGACGGTAGAGGTGGAGGTAGAGGTAGTTGATGCGCCTCTTGATTATAACTTGTTACTAGAACACAATTGGACCTATGCTATGGTCGTCGTAGTATCGTCTGTCTTCCGTACTCTTTGTTTTCCTCATGAAGGGAAGATCGTGACGATCGACCAATTATCCTTTGCGTACTCTAGTCCTAATGCATCTATTGGATCGTCGATCCCTGTGATCGACAATTCTCAACCGACAATTGAGAATATCGGTGTCGGAATGTATTCTTCCCTTATGGGTACTTTCGACTTCATGGCACCGAGTCACCACGTTTACGCCATGTCCAGTAGGCTCGTTTCAACAGGGAGGTCCATTCCTTTCCGCACTTCCTATTTTAGTGATCTTTGGACCCTACCTTCCTCGACTTCGTCTTGTGAGGGTCAGCCACATACTGGAATTATATCACCAACCTCTGGTAGTCATGTTGGAGATGGGTCGACAACCTCTGCTAGTCATGTTGAAGACCAGCAACCAGCCGCTGCAAGTCATGCTGGGGGCACAAGTCTAGTCATTACTAGTCACACTGCACATACATCACCAACCTCTGCTAGTCATGTTGGGGATTTTCTACTAGCCTCTGCAAGTCATGCTGGGAGCATGTTACCAGCCACTGCAAGTCATGTTGGGGGCATTCATACGATTGAGAATCTTAGACGTGTAAGACATAAACCCAAGTTCCTTTGTAGGCTTTGCAAAAGAGATCACCTTACTCGTTTGTGCCCTGCTATTGTTGTGGTACAAGAAGCGTGGTCCTTTCCCAAGGGCCCTTCGGGTTCTGAGTCGTCTTTGGCTTCCCAACCTTCTTTGGTTGATACAACAGTCATGTCGATGCAATCTTCGGCTGACAACCCTCTTCCTTTAGGGGTTGATGCATCCCTTGACCTTGTTGTCTCGCATCCTGTTCAACCAGCGGTCGTGTCGATGCATCTTCGACCGACATCGCTCCTATTTTTGGGGGTGATGCATCTCTTGACCTTGTTGTCTCGCATCCTATTCAACCAACGGTTGAAGAAGTCGTCGTGCCAATGCAATCTTTGGTCGATCCCACTCTTCTCTTGGAGAGTGAGAGACCACATCATACCCCATTTGACTGGGAAAGACTGTGCCTTTGAGATATGGGCCTCATTGTGCAAGCTTTACCAGAGTCCCAACCAAAACCGAAAGATGGTTATGCAAGACAAGCTCAGTGGCATTCAGATGCTCAATTCCGAGTCAATTACATCATACCTTAACAGATTTACACAGATTCGAGATGAGTTGGCTGCAGTCAAGGAGATTGTGGATCCTGACTTCTTGGTGAGGACAACTTTGAACAGCTTTACCAAACCTTGGGGTTCATTTGTACAAGGCATTGTAACCCGGGAGGTCATGCCTACCTGGGAGAGACTTTGGGATGACTTCGTGCAGGAGGAGCTAAGATGCAGCTCAGGATCTTCAGGACATCAGTGTATTTCAGAGGGTGATGAGGACCTTGCTCTATGGACTAAGGGAAAGAAGAAGACCGACAGGGGTGCTAGACAGGGTCCCAAGGGAGGGGCCAAACCACAACAAAGTGGCAGTGGGAAAGAGAGAGACATAAGCACAGTGAGATGCTTTGCTTGTGGAGAGATGGGTCACTATGTAGGGCAGTGTCCCAAGAAGAAGAAAAAGAAGAAGCTACAGGATGGTACTGTAGCGACAACAAAGGAGGATGAGTTCGTTGCTCAGTTTGCAAGGGAGTGTGCATTCGTCAGTTGTTGTTCAGTTGATGCACCATCCAGTGTTAGGTGGGGAGACAGAGTTGAGGAGGACCTATTGACTCAGAGTAGTGATTTAGAGGGAGCTCAAACTCAGTTTTTGAGGACACCATCTTTAGGGGTGACTGGTCCACCCGGGACAGCTTCAGTTTCAGAGTTGCCGAGACATAGGGTTGGTGCAGAGGCTTCAGAGCATCAGAGATTGATGAGGAGGAGGAGTAGGGCACCACAGAGGCTTGAGCCTCACTTGGCTATGGAGACGAGCAGATCAAGTTCAGGTTCCACGTCAGGTGGAAGTCACTTGGTGAGAGGCCAAGTTGAGGATCTTGGTGAGATGCCAAGAGGGGAAGACTCTTGGTGAGATGCCAAGAGTAGTGACTGTTGGTGAGATGCCATGAGATAGAAATCCTTGTTGAGAGACCAAGGTTGGGATCTTTGGTGTGATGCCAAGATCTAATTGATCTTGGATAGGTGGAGATGCACTTCCATCTATAGATCAAGCAGGTTGAGCAGATCTATGTCAGAGACCACTTTTGATGGTCAGGGTACAGCCATACTCACCGAGTATTTGCCACTAGGCAACCATGTCCACTATAGGGATGATATTGGGGGTGAATGGCACTTTCCTCGATAAGAGGGAGTGTTGAGATTTGGGTACCTTAGAAAGTGGTCCTCTTATGGTTGTGGGTCTCTATCCACAAGAGGGAAATATTTGACCCATTGTGCTTTATACTTCGTGTCTAATTTCACTTTGACATTTTCCTAAGTCAAAACGGTGAAATTTGTCACTTGAGGCAAAAGTGACTATTAATTTACTTTGTGGGTGAATTGGGGGACATAAAGTGAACTATGGAAACTTAAACCAAAGTGGGTTTTGAGTTGAGATTCTTTTTATGAGATCTCAACCATGGATTAGATATGGCTTGGAGTGGTCCTAGCCATCCACTTTTTAGGTTTCCTTATGATTCCTTAAGAAGGGTGCATAGGGCATTTGGAGGCTCATTCACTTGTATGTTCACCAAGAGAGTTGGGAGAAGGGCAAGAGGATGGGAATGGAAGCATTGAGAGAGGGAAGCTTGGTCACACCTCATATTGTATGAGATTTCACATGGTGATTTTTATCATACTAATGGACTTCCTCCTAACTTCGTCGGCATCCTAACCTCAAAATCGACGGACTTCCAATCATCTACTTTGGTGACACAGGAGGAGTTCCCACGAACTATGTTGACGTGACCAAAGGAGTTTAGAACACCACCTCTGATGGAGCAAAGCCTTTCATCGGACTCGTTCCTTCGATGTCCTCCGATGCACTGCTTATCCAAGAGATTCCCTCTCTTGTCATCGATACACCAGCAATAAATTGTCAACCCCTCATCAACAATAAGTGTATCGACAGGGATCTTCACTCTCTCACCGACATTGACCTTATCTGCGAGATACGCCTTCGTTTCGAGACCTCTGCTACTCTCCTCCAATTCAGTTGCTTCTCGTTGCTCCTGTTAGTCAAGCTCCTATCATTTATTATGGTTAATCTTTCTACGTCTAACTGGATGGCTGATGACTGATCGCATACCTCGCCTGACCCATTTCATGTTGCGGTCGCAATTAAGTTTGTTTGTGTTGCCAGTAGTTTTAATTACTTGTACCATATCAACTTGTTTAATTTGCACTTCTTGATTTTATGACTAATCGTGATCATGAAAGTGTTGTCTATCATCAAATGAGTCAACTACAACATTTGTAGGTCTTGCGTTGGCTTTGAAACGCATCTGAGAAGAAAATTGGTCCTCCCAGCTCCTAAACAGTGTTAAGCACTCCGAATGTCAGTTGGTTGTTTTCGCGGATTTATATTTTTGTGCTACTGACACATTACCTCAGCTCCGATGGATGAACCAAGAGCCTATACAACACAGATGACAGAGGAACAGACAGAACCGGATCCAAGCAAAGCAGCAACAAGAATAGGGTCCATATGTCCATTAAAAAACACCTTTGAATGCAATTTTTTGGCATTCTTCAAAGTGCATTTTTCATTACCGAAACATGTCAATTGTATGGATTACGTGATTACGATTCCAACACAACTGACGGAATTGATATATTAGGCCCAGAAGTGCCAAAACAATCGCCAATGATTTCTAGCCCGAGCTAGCCTTGTCAGCCATGACACCAATGGAATGTTCGATTAGCAGGGTAAGCCATCTTACTAGAATCGTCTCTCTACGCTATTCATGTCGCAAAAAACGATACACAAAACGAACGTCGTATGAGTAAGTTATGAGCTTTCAAAATCACGTCGTGCAACATCAGCTTCAATAAGGCAATTGGTTTACATCCTCTGTTTCACATCGACATGCAAATTGCATTAGGAAAATTATTCCTTTTTAGGAAGTGATTTAAAGTTTAAACAAATTAAATTTAAATTATTCCGATAACACCCGCAAACTTCCTCCTAACTTCGTCGGCATCCTAACCTCCCTATCAACAGACTTCTCATCAGCGACTTCGATGACACCGGAGGAATTCCCACGAACTTTACCGATGTGACCGAAGGAGTTCCGAACACCACCTCCAATGGAGCAAAGCCTTTCACCGGACTCGTTCCTCCGATGTCCTCCAATGTCCTTCGATGCACTACTTATCCAAGAGATTCCCTCTCTTGTTGTAGATACGCCAGTAATAAATTGTGAACCCCTCATCAACAATAAGCGTATCGACAGGGATCTTCACTCTCACACCGACATTGACCCTGTCTGCGAGTACGCCTTCGTTTTGAGACCTCTTCTACTCTCCTCCAATTCAACTGCTTCTCATTGCTCCTGTCAGTCAATCTCCTATCATTTCTTATGGCTAATCTTTCTACGTCTAACTAGATTGTTGATGACTGATTGCATACCTCGCCTGACCCATTTCATGTTGTGGTCATAATTAAGTTTGTTTGTGTTGCCAGTAGCTTTTGTTGCTCGTACCATATCAACTTACTTGTTTACTTTGAGCTTCTTGATTTTATGACTAATCATGATCATGAAAGTGTCCTCTGTCATCAAGATGGGTCAACTACAACATATGTAGGTCTTGCGTTGGCTCTGAAACGCATCTAAGAAGAAAAAAGGTCCTCCCAACTCCTAAACAGTGTTAAGCACTTCGAACATCAGTTGGTTGTTTTTGCGGATTTATATTTTCGTGCTACTGACACATTACCTCAGCTCCAATGGATGAACCAACAACGTATACAACATAGATGACACAGGAACTGACGGAACTGGATTCAAGCAAAGCAGCAGCAAGAAGAGAGCATGTGCTTCCATTAAAAAACACCTTTGAACGCAATTTTTTTTGCATTCTTCAAAGTGCATTTTCATTACCGAAACAGGTCAACTGTATGGATTACATGATTATGATTCCAATGCAATTGACAGAATCAAAATCTGAGGCTTGTAAGTGCCAAAACAATCGCCAAGGATTTCTAGCCCAAGCCAGCCTCATCAGTTGTGACACCAATGGAATGTTCAATTAGCAGGGTAAGCCATCTTACAAGAATCATCTCTCTGCGCTCTTCGCGTCGCAAAAAACGGTACGCAAAACAGACGTCATAGGAGTAAGTTATGAGCTTTCAAAATCACGTCGAGCAACATCAGCTTCAATAAGGTAACTGGTTTACATCCTCCATTTCACATCGACACGCAAATTGCATTAGGAAAATTATTCCTTTTTATGAAGTGATTTAAAGTTTAAATAAATTAAATTTAAATAATCTTAGTTTCCATTTTGATTAAATTAAGATTATTTATATTTAAAGGTTATAAAAGGAAGGATGTTAATTAAATGGAATTTAAAAAAAAAAGAGAGGAGTCAACATAAATCTTGGCTGAAATTTGAGGCAATGTAGGCTGGGGGTTTTATTTAACTTTAAAATTCTACGTGGAGGGGAGGGCCCATGGCCCATGTGCCCCTCCACGATGTTCCCATAACAAACAAACGTGCACCCCCTTAAAACATTTAAACCAAGATTTAATACTCACACACATACCCGGAACACTTACCATGAAGTCCATTGATGAACCCAGACCACTTAACACTAACTCCATCAACCAATCTAGAGCAATTAACACTAACTCCATCAATGAAGTCGAAGTAGTTAACACTAACTCCATTGGTGAACCCGGTGCACATAAGAAGATTGGCACCGGTTCATACTGAAGCTGAAGCAAAGATTGGCATTGGTTCATGTTGGCCCTTGGCCAAGTTTTGGAGAACCTTGGTCATGTTTGACCATTTTTGGGCCTGGTCGAAGACGGAGCACAAGGCGAAGCGGAGATCGCGGGACCTCACCACCTTTTGTGGGCTTTTTGGGTTTAGGGTTTATGTAACGGGTATGGGATGTCGGCCCATGGGTCTTGCCCATGTTTAGGCCCATTTGTAATGTATAAATAGAAAGCTAGGCAATGTAAGTAGGGGGCGTAATGAGGTGTTGTGCTAAGTGCAAGTGATGTAAGTAGTTGGATCTATGTGATTGAGTTAGCTCTGTGCATACTATGTGTTGAGAACTTGCAGAGCTAAGTGCAAGTAATTGTAAGAAGGCTTTGTGTTGTACCAAGCTCGAGGAAGGAGGATCTGGCGAGGTGCGCATAGATCTCATGTCCTATGTAGAGTTGGTCTTGAGGCTCTGTGCATGTAAAGGGATTGAAAGAAGATAATAAAGAAGACGAAGAGTTGGTGGACGTAGCCCCACGTTGAGGGTGAACCACATACATCCTGTGTTATGGTTGCTTTGTGTTGTATAGTTGATATGTTATTGATGTGATTTATGCTTAGTGTTGCAATCTTTATGTTAGATGCATCTGATATAGTAGCTTAGTGCTTATGTTGTGAATGAATGATAGATCTGACCCATTTCTATGTGCTAAGTGCTTGGATGTGTTAGATCTTGTTGAATACTGCGTTGTTCTGTAATTAGGATTCTAACCTGCGATGTGAATAAGGGTTAAATACTAATGAATGTTAACTGATGAAGTGCTCTGTTAAGTATTATAATCACAGATCTGTGTCCCAACTAGGTTGTAGACACTTGAGTCCTGCAACCACCCCTGCCTCTACCTCGGGTGAGACTTCATTTGCTTCGCAGGTGTTGTCGAAAGGGTCGATAGTTAGGGTTTTGTTGGTGCGCTATTGAAGCGTTGAACCCCGAGTCTGCCCTTGTGCCAACAGTTCATACCGGAGTTGTTGCAAAGATTGGTGCYGGTTCATATGGCGGTTCATATCGAGGTTGTTTCTTGGATTGGCGTCGGTTCATAGTTATTATTCGCGTCAACACGTAAATTCAGGTTATGTTTTCGTACTTAGGTTTTTAAATGATGTTCATAAGGTGATGATATGGAGGGGGTATGGTCCACGATCCTCTCCCATTTTACAATTTGGAAAGGTGTTAAGGGAGGGGGCGTGATCAACACCACCCTCCCTCTTCATACACACGTTTCAAAAATACCTTAGCATGTTTAGCCTAAGGTGGGTTAGTGTGAGACCACCGAACCCCCCATCCTTTGAACTTTCAAATTTTAAATAATAATTTTCTCACCTTTAACCTTTTCACATTGAACTCACATTTTAATCCATATCCCAAACCTACCATTCGATCCAACCTCGCATCCAACTCGTCGATCGGAAATGAAATTAAATCAACAGTATTAAGAACGGAATATGAGATGCGGTATGGAACCTTTCCTTCCAACACACATATGAACCTTCTCAATGATGAAATCAATGCGCGACGATTTGATCCAACTCAACACGCAACACACTAATGACACGAAAATGTGAAATAAGCCCTGATATTGCAATGATTGCTTACGAGTCTGTACAACGAGACTCAACTAGAGCTTCCCCAAGGTTTTGAGGCTTACATAACCATCGACTCACTAGCACCGGAGCCATTATGAGGATGAGCTCTGATTCATACTAGAGGAGTTCCTAAATGAACTAGAGAAGTTCCTAAGATGGCCTCCAGTTTATACCGCAAGAGTTCCTAAGATGGCCTTCAGTTTATACCAGAGGAGTTATTTTGATGAGTTTTGGTTTATACCAGAGGAGTTCCCACGAACTGCTCCGCTACACAGAGGAGTTCCCACAAACTGCTCTGGAACAGGGACAGGACCCTACCAAACTGCATTTCGTATTTTGGCGATAACTTTTGACTCATATGCTTATTTCGCGCATTCCTTATACCGTTGGAAAGGTCTTTCCGAGATCTACGACTTTCTAGTTATATGATTTGAGAATTTCCTCACGAATTATCTGCATTTTTCAGGATTAAGATCTGGCACCTTGTCAATAGCCCCAACGAACACAACACCTCAACTGTGAGCAGAGGAACCAGGAACCAAATTCAGGGAAGCGTATATGAAATGTCAATTAATTAATGTTTCAGTTCTATGAGTTCAAATGCTTGTCTTTAATAGTTTATTTTGAGGTTACTCTGAGATCACTCATTTGTTGCATGTTGAATGGTGCCAGGTACCAATGCCAAAGGGAGGTCATACTCAGTATTCTCGCAATGAGATCTGCAGCCAAGGACAATAAAGCAACAACCATTGCAGCAGTAGAGGAGCATCTAAGGGAATCGAGCTCAAATGACTAAAGAGGGAGTCTAAACCTTATGATGATCGAATCTCCCAATGTCCAAGCTAGGCATTATGGTGGGTGAAGTGCACTATAGCCAAATCTATGATGGCCCACCAGTGCTAAAAGACAAATCCAAAATGTAACTACTATCTTTGTTCTCTCATCATTACAAAGGGGATAAGGACAAAAGTTTGTAAATGAAAGGCCATGGGGGAAGGCAAAAGGCCAAGAGTCACGTTGAACTCTAATAAATACAGGGATTGTATCCAAGCAGGGGCTTTTTGGCTCTTCAACCATGGTACATTTTCTGAACTATTTTGGGAATACGGTGTTAACTAAAATTGAGAAGCCCTCCTTGGAGCTTTCATGTACATGAACTTTTAATGAGGACAAGCTAGTTTGGCCAAGTTGTTTTCTGAAGAGTTTTGATCCTCGTGTTGGATGTACTATGGACTATTCCTTTGCATTTTGCTCAACACTCTGGTTGTGTAAGGATGTACTTCATATTGTAGACTAATCTTATGTATGATGGTTGCATTCTTATTTCTGTTCTTCGGAGAATGTTTGTCTAAATTCGTGGGCGTAGAATCGTAAATGATTGTTTAAATGCTAGACTACTTTGTGTTTACAGTTGCTTATTCATGTTCTTGTCTTTGCTCTATGTGAACTATTTCCCGAGCCCCTAGAAGGAGCATGGTTGGTTCTATGTTTACTTTCTGGTTACTTTAGTTTCGTGTGGGCACATGCATCTTAGATTAGTTGCATTTCATTCTTTAGCTTGGGAAACCTTCATCGGTGGAATGGGCCACAACCGATAAAACGAAAACCAGAAATGGTTGTTTGGCTAGAATACAGACGGGTTCCCTATTACAAACGGTGAGAGGTCTAATTGGGACTTCTTATCGGGGGTAACCCTTGTTGTTGACAAAGGGCGATTTTTCCCGCGTCAACAGTCATATACCTTCATTGTCACATATGTGGGGGAAAAGTATATTATTATTTTATGTGCCAATGAGAACATCCCCTCTATTCATCCATTAATCCTTTGGAAACCGATTATGTTATTGATGAAGCCACCCTCCTTCATTACTCCATTCATGTGAGGCTTTGTTAACTCATGCAATGGCATATTTGGCACATATGTTCCCAATTATTGCAATGCATTGTGATGGGATCACCTTCATGGAGTGACTCCTTGCCATATACATCTTTCTTCCTTGAGCCCACGAACTTGTGAGACGACATCATATGTGGCACATATGTTCGCAAATAATCATATTTTAATGTTGTTTCCCCCTTTCTTACCCCATACCATAACTTGTTTCACATGGCATGCATATAAAATTGTTTGGGACGTGGTTAATATTTCCCATAAATTATGCGAGGAAGGGTGTCATATGGCACACAAACGAGAACATCATCCATGGAGCCATTTATTGGTTAAAGCATGGTCTTTATTTATGGAGCCACTTTTGACTTGAAGACATGTTATGTGGATAGGCCTATACAGGCTTGGATGTTAGCCCATGAATCCTTGGCTTATATGTATTATGTGGGATGAAGTTGTCGTTTTGATCCATCAATGTATTGTATCAAGACATGAATTGGACTAGCAGCTTTTGATTATGAAGGGTCAAGCTTATAATAGTTCTATGGATAGTGCTCATGAGAGGCCTCGTATGGCATGCATACGGTGACATCATCCATAGAGCCATTCTCTTTAGATGTTTATGAATTTATCAGTTGAAGCCATGGGTCTTCAAGTAAACCATTCCATTGGTTGATTGATAGCACTTTCTATTGGAGGAGACGTCACGATGGGAGCTTTTATATCTAACATATTATATGGAGTTGGATGTGGGATGGAGCCACCTTATTGAGCCATCCTTATTTAACGATGACATTGATATCCCGTAGCTCTTGGTCGAGCTCATTTCCTTGGATATTGTGCATTTGATTGTGTTCTAAGGAGATGATACCTTCATCATGGATGGATTCATTATTTGACTCATTCATGCCACTTATGGATACTTTTATTACACTCTCACTCATGCATTATGGATGGAGGTTCACCTTGCAGGCTAATTGCTAATTATTTGAGGAAGGGACCATGGAGGTCATCACAGCACCTATCAAAGTCAATTAACCATATTGAGGAGGTCGTTACATTCTTGGCTATTTTTGGAGGTTGACCTTAGCTAACTCATTATTTATTATTGTTGAAATTATCTCATGGAGTTAGTTAGATGAGAACATTGTTTTCCTTGTGGAGGATAATTATCTTATTATTTCTTCATGGAGAGGAGAGTGGATCCCAACAAGTCACTCCTAATTTTAGTAAAGAGTTTGTTGAGGTGGATAGAAATGTAATACGTTATTGTATTCCTTGAATAATTAATGGATCTAAGAAAACAATTACGTTTTTATTGTAAGAGGAGTTTAGCTCAAACCTATATAAGGGTTTTCTCTCTCCCTCATTTATTTGGTTGGGATTTTGGGGATAGGGGAGCTCCCCCCTTGGATTTCATTTGTATACCACATGCTTGGAGCCTATTGGATAATTGGGGGAACATTTTTCATTTGATGTGAGGCTTTATTGTGCACTTATACTTTGTGTTGATTTTGCATTACGAAATCCTTGTAGCATGCTATGATTGCCTTTATAATGTGAACCATGTTTCATTTTGCATAGAGTAATGTGAGGTTTCAACCCTCTTATTTCTATTGTTGTTATGTTAGCCTTCCATACAATAAACCCAAATTTTGCTAGATTAACATAACCTCACATTCATGACAAAAGCTTAAGTATGGAACCTATAGCCATTCAAGGTAATTTTCTGCTATACAAGCTAAGGCTGATTTGTGGCATGTATAGCAGCCTCTATGGCCTTACATTCTCATGCACTTGCCCTCTTTAATCTATGCTCCCGTGACTCCATTTTCCCAAGGTGTGATTAGGCACTTGTTCTTGGGGTTTCTACATTCATATTCCTTTCCCACACTGTTCGACAACACAGGTATTCCAACAGAGGACGAACACCTTCAGTAACCACTCCCATAACCAGATCAAAGATCAACACACCGATGTTTTCACGTGGTAAAACCCCTACGGGGAA
>SNQJ01S0058970.1:57771-70735 GCA_010110895.2 Picea sitchensis
CGATCATCGGCAAATGACCCTCCATGCTCTTTAAATAGAGATCATGGACCAATCGGGTGTTAAGCCACGGATCAATGGCCGTTAAGATCGAGGAGAGTATGAACCGTCGGATCACTCTATGTCGGGATCATATCGTGACCGTCGGATTGCCTAACTACAAATGCATACTAATGCATACTAAAGAAACACACTTTTACCTAACGACATATTAGACCAAGTAGATCTTAACTAACTCCTAAGTGTCTAAATATCCTAACACACACCACTCATTTATTCCACTTTTACTACAACCATTTGTTTTGCTAAGGACAACTCTTGACAAAATCACCTTGAGCCTCCACTCCATGGCCTTGGTAATCATATCTTTAGGGGAGCCCCTGCTTGAGTTGGGGAATAGGCAACCAAAAGTGTGAGGAAGAGCTACTATGGTGATAGTGGGTAACCTTCCTAAGAGCGCAAAACTAGCCCCTTGATGCTTCGGACTTTACAACATACGAAGGTAATAGATTTTGTTGTAACAGAGTGCAATGATACAATAGAAAGGACATAGGCTAGAGATATCGGTGCTAAGTAAGAGAGAGAGAGAGAGAGGATGTCGAGCCCTGCTACATTTAATGGCCAAGGGTGAGGGGAGAACGAGGTACTAGGTCGTTGTCAGAGTTGTCAATCACTGTGAAAGGGTCAATACAAATGCAAATGATGTCCTCTGAGGACTGTCGATACTGAAGGGACCCAACTATACAATACTTGAGGAGAGTCTAGGAACGAGGAAGACACAGTCTCCCACCATCCAATATCGAAGGAAAGAAACTCTAGATAGAATCCTAGCCACTAGACTAAATCCTAGGGGTAGTTCAACCGACAAGTGGCACCCTATTCTGGATTTGTTTACAGCTAGTTTGTTTATCAATCTGATGGTGCATGCTCTATGGCTTGGCATGACAACTCCTCATAAGCCTCGAAGATGTCAATAAACCACTTCAAGGGGGAGGTCGAGAAGAGCCTAAGGCCTCACTAACCTATGATCTAAAGTATCTCGACGCTCTATCAATCACTTGTTGCTCTGATTAGATAAGGCAACGTGGAAATATGAGGTGATCTTCCTAGTCTCAGAACTGGGTGAGGCAAGAAAAAACCAAGATTTATCACTAGGTATTTCTCATACGAAGAGAGCAAGGGAACTATCATCATGATATTGGAAAAGACTAGAGAGAGAACCCTCCAAATCCTAATATAGGCAATAGTAACAATCTTTGATCGCATAGCAAAAGGGACACCAAAAAATGAGATCCATCTTCATCTCCGACTCTATAACACATCTACCAAGTCCTGTGTGACCACAGGTTATGGTGGTCAATCTCTCTTTGAAATCCATGTGAACCCACCCAAAACAGACCTAAAGGGATCCTTAGTGAATGCATTTATTGTCTCCATGTGTATGAGGGGCGTGTTGACCACCTATTTTAACTAGGGGGTCAACTCCATGTACCATGAAGATATGCACCAGATGGTGCTACCAAGTCAGAGACTTATTGGTTCTACAAGGCAGTTTTGGCCTTCAACACTTCTTTTTGTAATGGAATTTCCGCTCCCCTGCGTGGGATACGAATGTAATGGGTCTCCATGGATCATAGTTAGGTCAGTTGCCTTAGGACTTCATCATTAGAGGAGTCCCTTTCACTGAGTGTTTTTTTTCCTCGGGTTATTAATTTGGCCTAACCAGCCTTATTAATTTCCCTTGAGTTTTTCACTCCCACAAATAATTCCCCCAAAGTGGTGAAAGGCGTTCTAATGGTCTAGCCCTCGGGTAGCTAGTGTCTAGGAATATTGTAAATGACCATGCAAGACATCCCCTAGAGTTTTGTGGAATTTTGTCGAGTCTAGATAGTTTTTTTTTATTTTTTTAAAATTACCTAGTTAATGATAATTTTAATTAATTTTTTATAAAAAATGTAAACACTAGGTCCTTGGGCTTTTGATAGGGGTATTTGTGCTCAAAAGAAATGGAATGAGACCCCCTACACCCTTAGACCAAGTTTCAGCTCAATTGGATGAGTTTTGCTAGGTGTTTGTCCATGAGGAGTCTAAATCAGTCCAAAACAACAATTTAATTGCTAGTATTGACATAGTCAAAATGTCATTTTTTGTAAAATTAAGCAAAATGGTTAGAGAAAATATTGGAGATGATGCCTAAAGCTTTAATTAAGCCTTCCTAACCTTGATCTAACCCTCATTCCCCTTTTCCACCTAGCCACCACTCACATAAGTTGTTCCCCCTAGGGAAGTTGTGCCCCCCTCCTTGAGTAAACATTAGAAAATCAAAAAGTAAAGGAAGTGGGGCCCTCTCTCCCCTAGTGCGCCTTCCTAGAGCCTCCACCTCACCCTTTTGACTTGGCTAATGGGTGACAACTCATCCCCCACTCACATACCAAAACCCTAACCCTAGAGTTGCACCCCCCTCCTAGAGATGCTCGCTCTTGCTCTTTAGTTGACACTTGGAGGAGATCCAAGAGGGGTAGCTCTTGCTCCCCAAGTATAAACGAAACCCCTCCCCTCCTCATTTCTCACCAATTCTTTTGATACTGTTACTATGCTCAAATTTCTCTCATCTCTCCAATCTTTCTCTCTTGCTCATTCTTGCTCATTTCTTTTGGAGAGAAGCTTGTTGCAAGTATTTGCAACAACCTTCTACTTGGATTAATAGAAGAGCTTTGGAGGCCATTGATGTGTGGTGAGTCTTCTTTGTGCATCTAATCTTGGAGGTGGCTTGGTAATATTTTATTGTTTTGCATTTTATTTGCTTAGAGTAGAGATCCCAAGCGAAGTCTTTTGTTTGGGTAGGTTAGCAATAGTATTATTGTTGATCTATATTGAGTATATTGTTTCTTTTGCAAAGTATTTTGTAGATCTAACATATATGCTCACCCCTCTCTCTTTCTTGTAGCTTGCTAACAATTTTGCAGGTCATTTCTTGTGTTGGGAAAGGCATTTTCTGATCCGGAAAATACCAGTTTCCAACCATTTTCACCTCTAAAACATTTCTGTAATATATTTTCGCAGTTTTCTTTCATATTTTGGGCATACTAAGTTACTAACACTTAGAATAGGTCATTTCAATTCAATATACTTGCTGTAATTTTCTGCAGAAATTTTTTGTGTAAAAGGCAGAAATTTTCTTAACATTTGTAAGCTTGCTGGTTTTTTGCAAGTTAGTGACCAAAGAGGTGGTCAAGAGGCCATTTGGGGTCACAAGAAGCTAAAGATCAGTCTCCCAAAGTTGGGTAACAAATACCCTCTTCTTCTCTTCTCTTCTCTTCTACACATTGTAAGCAAACCCAAGGGAGTCCCAAGGGCTTGCACTTCTCTCATTGTAATTAATTTTCTGCATTTTATTTTTCTTTTACAAGTTGCCTACACCTTGGTGAGAGCTTGGCTAAGCCAACCCCCGAAAACGTAAGGCTAGGACCTAGTTTTCATTTTCAGCAATTTATTTTACATTGTTTGCCCCACTTGTCATTAGGACAAGGTTGAGAAGATAGGATTTCCTTTAAGTTTTTAAGCATTTCTTTTATGTACCCACTTGTGTACAAAACCAGAAGGCTTTGTCCTCCATCTTGTGCACTTGTGGTTGTTTAGAGTAGTTTTCTTTTCAAGTATTTTTCTTTCTCTCGTTTGCCTACACCTTGGAGTGAGTTTGGCTAAGCCAACCCCCAAAATCATAAGGCTAAGCTAATACATGGTTATTGCTTCTTTCATGTGTTTAATGGTTTAAAATTATCTAAATCTAGAAGTAATCATCTTGTGTTAGTTTAGGCCCATGGAGGCATAACAAGTTTACTTTGCTTATCGTACTCTTTCATTTCATTGCAAGTTATTTCCATTCAAGTACTTTGCTTTCAAGTTAATAATCTTTCAAGTACTTATTTATGTCTTGCAATTTACTTTTTTAAACATTGTAATATCTTGTTATCTACTTTCAAGCTTTCACTTTCTTGCAATTTCAAGTTCAAGTACTTTACTTTTATTGTCATTTATCTTTCAAGTACTTTCCTTTTATATTGCAAGCGCACTTTCTTTTCAAGCACTACATTACAGTCACCTTCACTAACTTAACTTAATTTAACCAACTTAAGCTTAATTTACCTTAGTCTCTAGGGCCTAAAATCTACCTAGTTTAATAGGTCACCATCCACTATCTCAACTTTGCCAACAAAAAAGGAACCTAAGGAAGAAGCAGGGGGTGCTAGATTGGAGACGGTCTCACGACACTAGGTGTCCCCCTTGTGGAGTACTTTTGTTCCCGGATTGACCTGTGGAGCTAGGGTGTGGCCTTGTTTGCCTCACTTATTGAGCATCCAACAATTCTTTTGGTACAAGCGGGGGGAGTTCTTGGGTTGTCACTTAGTTTAGGATTTCACACTTCACTTTAATAACTTAATCAATCCTAATTCAATCCACAACAACCTTGGGCAATCTACATTGATATATTTTAATGGTTTATGCTTAAGTTACATTTCAAACACTTTACTTTTAAATCTACATGCAAGTTTTACTTTAAGCATCTTGTGGGTTTAACTAGGTGAACTAAAGTTGCGCATTAGCCCTTGGAGGCCTCATTTCAGCATTTTCTTTTGAGTTTAAGTTGTGTTTTGGTGTAATTGGTTCACCCCCTTGAAGTTGTGCATCCTTTGGAGGTAGCTTCATTGTTTGGGGTTTGTAGTTGTGTATGTCGATGAAACATCCCCTTTGAGTTGCGCATCCTTTGGAGGCACTCTTTGTTCGGGATTGTTGGCTTGATGTGTTGTGGTTCATTTTCCTTTGAGCATCTTTCTTTACCTGCACATTCAAGTTTCCTTTCAAGTTAGTTGCAAGTTAATTGCTTTGTTGTATTGCTTTGTATAATTTGTATCTATTGTATATTTGTTGTATCCTTTAGTTATTCTTTGTATTAACTTTTTAAGTAGTTGTTTAATTCATTTATTTGTATCTAGTCCTAATTGACAAATCTTGTATCTAGTGTTTCTTTTGTAATCTTGTTGTAATTTTTGTAGATTCTAAAACTCCCTTTAACTTAATTGACCCTTTACCCAATCTTAGGCATTAGTCTTAGTGGACTTAGGTAAAGGACTTCTTTTGCATTTGAAATCTTGCACTTTGCATTGTTGATTGTCATATAGGCTAGATCACCCAACCTTTAATCAACTAAAATCAACTTCTAGAATTAACTTTTAATTTCACATAGTAACTAGGGTCTACCCCCCTTGGCTTCACTAGGAGTAAGCCTAGACGGAAGAGGTTCAAGTTGAGGTGACAGTGGGCTTGAACCTAGGAATTGTGCCTCCAAGGACACACTAAGTGGATTGGACTTAGTCCACGTTAGCAAGTGTGTATAAGGACAACAACAGGGCGGACAATGATGCCAACTCATAATTCTAAGTGATCCAAATATAAATCCATCTTTGAGCCTGGTCTCTCTTAAGGTGCAATTCAAGTAAGCTAGATGTACAATTTGTAGATGTCCTCTCAAATCACCTGACTCAACTCCTGTTTAGTAGGCAAAAGGCGACCCAGTGTGTCTAAAGAATACCTGAAAGGGGGTAGACAATCTGAGGAGATGGCCATCGATTGGAGAAACTAAGACTCCTTTGAGTACCAAGCCCATGCACATCATGTGGGGCAGGCTAAGGCTATGGCCTCTGTTGTCGTCCTTATACACACTTGCAAACGTGGAAAAAGTCTCAATCCACTTAGTGTGTCCTTGGAGGCACAATGCCTAAATCCAAACCCATTGTCACCTCGATTTGGATTTCTTCCGTCTAGGCTCACTCCTAGGGAAGCCAAGGGGGGTAGACCCTAGTTACTATGTGAATTATTAAATGAATTCTAGGTGTTAATTTTAGTTTGTTAAAGGCAAGGGGAAACTAACCTATATGAAAGGCAACAATGCAATGCAAACCTTTAATGAGAATCAACACTTTCCCTAAGTCAACTATGACTAGTGCCTAAGGTTGGGTAAAGGGGTCAATTAAGTTACAACAAAAGATCTAAGTACAAATGAATGATAACTTTATAACTTAAATGAGATACAATTACAACAATAAAGAATAGCTAGATGATTATACAATATACAATTACTTACAACTTTACAAAAGAAAGGAAAGATGCACTTGTTAGAACTTAGAAGTATTACACCAATGAACTAACCACTTAATTGATTTTGCAGATATAAAGAAGGATAGATCAAAGATGCACTTACAACAAAACAACTTACAACCCAAGCTTGAAGACCCCAAAGGAGAGGTGYGCAACTTCAAGTGACGTAAGCTAAAGCACTAGTGCGCAACTTCAAAGAGACCAAAACTTGAAGATACACCAACCAACCATAAAGATACTCAACTGAAGTGTAAATTTCCCAAAAGATAATGCTTGAAGTAAAAATTGCARGGAATTAAAGAGCATAAACAACTTAGATTAGATTATGAAATTGAAGCTTAGGTTGTGTGAGTAAATTTTAAAGTTGAGTTAAGTGAGGTGAAGCTGCAAACCTCGACTAGGTGACTTCCCCAATACTCCTACTGCTTTGGCCAAAATGATTGTTGGGTGCTCAAGAAGCAAGGAAAATAAGGCCTTACCCTAGCTCCATGGTCAACCCGAAAAACTTGGGCGCTCAACAACAAGGACACCTAGTGCCGTGAGATCATCCCTGAACTAGCACCCCAAGTGGCCTCCACAAGCCTCCTTTTTGGTGGCAAAAGTTGTATCAGTAGAGGGTGTTCTAATTACTAGATTTATTGATCCTCCTAAAGCTACAAGTTGATTGATTTAACAATTAAGATTACTTGTGTTGAAAGCTTAAAAAGGTAAAATAACAAGTGATTAAGGAAAATGTACAAGAAATGAAAATGCTTCCAAGAGCTTATACAAGAATGAAATAAAAGGAAATGCTTCTAACTATTTAGATATACACAATGAACTAGAAAGGAAAACTAGAAGCATAAACCATTAACCATCTAGCATGTGAAACTAGCCTTACAATACTGCATGGGTGGTTAAGCCAATCCTCTTTGCAGGGTGTAGGCAAAAGAATGAATAAAGCAAATAACTTGACTTGGAAAGAAAGCAAGTAAACCTAGCCACACAACCTTGCCTTAAGGACAAGTGGGGAAACAAAAAAATCTTAAAACAGAAAATTACTTCTAAATCCTAGCCTTACAATTTAGCATGGGTGGCAAAGCCAAACCTCTTTGCTAGGTGTAGGCACAAATTATTTACGACTTATTACAAAACAGAAAATTAGAAATTATCGAAGAAAGCAAGCCCTAGAGACTCTCTTGGGCTGCTTACAATCCAAGAAAGAGAAGAGAGAAGTGAGGGGTTTTGTTACCCCGAGTTGGAGGCTCTTCTTGAGTGTTTTGTGGCCCAAAATGGGCAACACCTCCCCTTGAACTGGCGAGAATCTGCAAAAATCAGCAAGCTAAAGCTTGCTGAAAATGTTGAAAATGTACAAAACAACACACAAAAATTTATGTTAGTGAAAACAGAAATTTTTACCATAAAAATCTGAATATGTAATATGATTTAGGGCCTATTTCAGAACTGAAAAATCACCACAAACCCTCAAGGAATGATAAAAGTTAGAACAAAAAATTAATGGAGGAACATCTTGGTTGAACAAGCAACTTCCCAAATCTAAAAATTGTTTCTCCAAACCCTTAGTGACCTGCAAATAAATGAGATCTTGCTACAAAAAAATAAGTAGGTGAGCACATGAAATGGAGATTGCAAAATACTTTCCAATACCATACAAGTAACTCACTAAGTCTACAACAATACTACCATATACTTAACCAAGCAAAATACTTTGTTTGGGATCTCCTAAATTAAATTTCAAAACAAGAAAACCCACAAGAAAAGTATGGCAGCAATATCACCTCAAACCAAAACCATAAGGAGCATCAAGAAGACTCCCAATGCACCATGAAATTCCCTCCAAATCTTTTCTTTATTCCAATAGAAGCAAGCTTGAACAAATACTTGCCACAAGCTTGAGAAGAAAGAATGAGAACGAGAAGAGAGAGAGAGAGAGAGGAGTGGGAGAGATTTGGGTATAGTAACAGTAAAATGAGAATAGATGTGTGTAATGAGGGAGGGGAGGCTTTGTTTTATACTTGGGAGCCAAGAGAGACCCCTCTTGGATACTCTCCAAGTGTCATTTGTTAAGAGTGATTGAGCATCTCAAGGAGGGGCGCACTTTTAGGGTTTTGGCTAGGTTTAGGGTTTGAGGGTTGAGTGAGGGGGAGGGGAAACACACTTTTGCATGGTCCAACAGTAAATTAGACCAAGGGGGCGCACTTAGGGAGAAAGGGGGTTTTACCCTTTAATTTTTCGTTATGCATGACTTTCTCACCAAGGGAGGCGCAACTTCTCTAGGGGAATGAGTGGAATGAAGTGATGGCTAGGTAAGGGGGTGAGTTTAAGTTAGGAAAAGTGTTTTTCTAACTTAGGAAAGGGGTTAGGAATCATCTCCCACTCTTTCTCTAACCTTTTTGCTCATTTTTACAAAAAATTGACATTTTGACTTTGTCAATTAAGCAATTAAATGGCTGACTCAAGACTGACTTGGCCTCCTCATGGACAAAGACCTAGCAAAACTTGTCCAATTGAGTTGAAACTTGGTCCAAGGGTGTAGGGGGTCTCATTCCATTTATTTTGAGTACTCACACCCCTATCAAAAACCTTAAGGACCTAGTTTTTACATTTTTACATCAAAAATAATTAAAATTACCATGAATTGGGTAATTTTAAAAAACTTTAAAAAACTACTTAGACTCGACGAAATTCCGCAAGACTCTAGAAGATGTCTAGCATGGTCATTTACAACATTCCTAGACCCTAGTCACCCATTGGGCTCGATCATTAGAACGCCTTTCACCACTTTGGAGGATTATTGTGGGAGTGAAAAACTCAAGGGTAATTAAAAAGGTTGGTTAGGCCAAATTAATTACCTGAGGAAAAAAAAAATCGATGAAAGGACTTCCCTAATGATAAAGTCCTAGGAAACTAACCTAAAATATGATTCATGCAGACCCATTACATTATTATCGCACGCAGGGGAGCCAAAATTCCAGTTACAAAAAGAAGTGTCGAGGCAAAAAATAGACTTATAGAACCAGTAAGTCTTCAACTTTGTTGCACCAACAAGTACATAGCTTCATGGCACATGGAGTTGACCCCCTAGTCGAAATAGGTGGTCAACAACCTCAAAAGAGCAAAGTGTTAGGTAGGGATACCTCTCTCTCTCTCGAAAAGCTAACTCTCAAAGCTCCAACTTCTATGTACAAAGTAGACCAAACAAAAGATGACCTCAAGACGAAAAGGATGGGCTCCAAACTCTACCTAAACAATGGCCATATGTTTGCACTAGATAATGGCATTTGAGAAGCAAAATTTGGACTCTCTCTATCCTAGCCCAGTGGATATGCAACAACCAATCCTTAAATCTCTGAACCATAGAGAATTGTAGATCTAATATTCATATCCAAGAGGTGCAACTTAGACGAGATATCCTAAAACCAATTGTAGAAAGGTTGTCGCTTGAGGGTGAGGGAGTCATACCCTTTGTTGAGATGAGGCTAGAGAGCATGGCGCATGCTAAAATGAGGCCCCACAAACTAGACCCCCAGATAGGTGTAAGTTGTCGTGATCTTGATCTCTTCCCCCTAAAAGTAGAAATGTAAGTCAAAGAAAGCACTCTTCGATGCATTGAAAATCATAACCTTGGTTTTACCCAAATTGACCGTCAAATGCCAAAGGTTGCAAACGTTGGCCAAGGCATCACCCTGTCTCTATAAGCCCTCCAGAGGAGGGCAATATGATCAAATTCATAGACAAAGAGGACCATAGAGATCAACACATGATATAGGAGGCAACCATCCTCATCTGGAATGTGATCACAAAGGAAAGATTCTAACTCATCAATACAGATACCAAAAAGGATCGACAAGAAGGGGCACCCCTAATTAAAATCGATGGTACTCTAGATTAAGTAAAAGTTTGTGTTGAATGAAGACAACCAATAACTAACTCGCATAATCTCCTAATAGTAGTGAGAGAAGATTTGCAAAATGTCGATGAGCCAAAGCCTCTCTCGATACCGAGTCAAACGCTTTCCAAAAGTCTACAAAAGCAACAAAAGTCTTTCGAAGAGAGATGACAATCCTCAAAAATGACCATGAGTATGAAGATGTGAATATAGTACTCCAAGCAAAATCCAACCTACACTCTAGCATTATGGCATCTACTCTCCAACTCATCTAAAAACCATACATGCAAAACTATAGCATAAAGCTTTGAGAAAGTGTTCCCAACCATCATACTCAGATAGATACTCCAATAGTTGTTTGGGTCAAAGTTGGCCCCCAATTTGAAAATCAAATATTTGAATTTTGATGTGCTTAGTGTTAGAATAATGTAGATGTGCTCATTTCACCATAAACAATGCTACACCATTGTCACCCATCCATAGGCACAAAGCCACCCCCGAGCACCTTAACCTTTGACAGAAAGAATGATTCCGGAAACCCACACCATAACCCACAGATGACCAAGMGAGAGMACACCTTCTCCAAAGGTAGCGCACAAGATCAAGATACCAGAAAGACTGAACAAGAGAAAACTGCCCAACTACAGTTGTTGTTGCTCCTCCAAACTTGCGCATTGTTTATGGTTTTCTGGGTGAGAGTGAGTGAACAAATGAGCCAAGACGTCCTCTATTTATACTAATCTGTCCAGTGACTTTTCTGGCTGGGCCGACCTAACTTTCTGGTAATTATATTTTTTGTTTATCTTTTTCCTTTGGAGCCGACTGGTCTAATAATACCTTAATATTATATATTTTGATAAGTCGACTTGTCTTCTACGGTTTTCACACATCTATTTAGGGTTTCTCTTGCTTCTGGAATATTTTATTCTAGTCAAAGGTTACATATGGAGGTTAATACCTCCCGCAGCTACCATAATATCAACACTCCCTCTTAGCTAGGGAGGTATTAATGGTCTCAAACACATCCATCCATCTTCACATGGCATGGGAAAGACTCACATAGTCTTGCAGACCATTCTACAGGTAGCATCATCTGGCATACATGGCTACACCCATGTGGACCTGTCAATCTCATCTAGGGGCCACAACCCGCTAGAGAACACTAGACCTACACCTCGTAGTGTGTGTCACCATCATCGTCATGGGTTATACCCGCATGACGTGCTCACCCATGGCTACACCCATGTTGTGAGTATCATCATCACTATCAGCATCATCTGGTAGCAATCTGGCATCAAAACATATCATCACAATATCCATGAGCCTCATTTAGCTATATTAATGATCCATCTCCACCACCATGTGTCTAACACTTCGGGTCACCCTGACACCATACATCAAACCTGGAGTATGATGTTCCTCCCTCTAAATCTACGTTCCTCCCTCTAGATCTACGATTGTTTCTTGGACAAAAATCCCTTCTCCTGCAAAAGCACCCTTAAGATAATGACACAGTTTAAACATATACAAGTACATACCTCCAGTAGCAGCGGTAAGTAGTGGCACCATCCGACAACAACGACAGGCAACGACAACTTCAACTTGATAGATCAACAATCCGAGAGCACCAGTAGGTGCATTGGGATAGGGCGCATTGATCTAGGGCAAGATCAACCTCAACATCCTACAATATATATTGCTCAACAATATTGACAAGGAAAATTGTGCATCGGCAAACTGCATTGGCAACTACAGTGCCCAGGGTAGAAACCCTAAAAATTCAAACTTGTCAAAACTGCAATCTGACAACACCAAGAAATGCGTTGGGTTAGGGTGCAGTAGGATAACCAAAAATTAGTCCCAATACTTCACAGAAACTTTCACTGCAACTGGTACTGCAACTGGTGTTGGCATTGCATCTGGTGTTGTAACTAGCACTGCAACTGGTGTTGCAATTGGCACGAAAGAGCTGGCACTGCAACTGCAATTGTGCTACAACGAGCTTGACAGAGAGTTGTGGATCTACCTTCAATTGGTTAGACTGTTCCGAAGGTGGTGTGGGCCCATAACCTGTTAGAATAATGTAGATGTGCTCGTTTCACCATAAACAATGCTACACCATTGTCTCACCCATCTATAGGCACAAAGCCACCCCCGAGCACCTTAACTTTTGACAGAATCTGGGAAGCCAAACCATAACCCACAGATGACCAAGAGAGAGCACACCTTCTCCAAAGGTAGCGCACAAGATAAAGATACCAGAAAGATTGAACAAGAGAAAACTACCCAACTGCTATTGCTGCTGCTACTCCTCCAAACTTGCGCATTGTTTATGGTTTTCTGGATGAGAGTGAGTGAACAAATGAGCCAAGACGTCCTCTATTTATACTAATCTGTCCAGTGACTTTTCTGGCTAGGCCGACCTGACTTTAAGATAATTATATTTTTTGTTTATCTTTTTCCTGTGGAGTCGACTGGTCTTTCTAGAGGATAATACCTTAATATTATATATTCTGCTGAGCTGATTTGTCTTCTAGGATTTTCACACATACGTTTAGGGTTTCTCTTGCTTCCGAAATATTCTATTCTAGTCAAAGGTTACATATGGAGGTTAATACCTCCCGTAGCTACCATAATATCAACACTTAGTCCATGCATGGGCAAAAGCGAGAGCAAAGCACATGGTTGAATAGATGAACAATGTGTGAGTTGAGAGAATGAATGCCATATTTGCGGAACTCAAGTAAGATTCCTTCCTCAATAGTTGCCCTGTTGGTGCTCATAACCCTCATTGCTCTCCAGATGTCGCCCTTCTATGAAGAGATGGCAAGTAGGGGGGAGGTGATATGGGTGGGGGTTGTTATGAACGAAATAAGCATAGAAATACACCAATTTCAGTAGTGCCATGCCTGAAACCATTGA
>SNQJ01S0058971.1:23566-64030 GCA_010110895.2 Picea sitchensis
AACACATAAGCCTCCAGCTTATAAGAACTCGGCTCACCAGCCTATAAAACATAATTACAATTTATTTCAGAACATGGTTTGCAATGGGGCTCGGCCTTGGGGACACTACAACTTTCCTACTCTAAACCTTATCCTACGCTATATTAGTCTAGTCACATTCTAGAGCCGAAGTGGAAACTCTTGCTCTGTTTACAATTTCAAAAACTTGCTTCACAAGGTAAAATTTGGCATTGGTTCAAGCGTGCCTCAAAAAGTGAATTCTTATGCTGAGTGGAGTTGGATCCCGAAATCTGTTGTAGACGCCCATGTCGAAGTTCTGGAAGAACTCGTACGTGTTGAATGTTCCAGCCTCTATGTGCTTGACATGATGCTCCTGCATCATACTCCCCTTGACAAAAATTCATGGACTCCTGTCCATGAGCTCCTCTACTAGTTTTCCCTGCTTCTGGATAGTAGCTTCATTTTCCCAACTGGCATCTTCGATTGGATGTCCCTTCCATTTGACCAAATACTCAAAATAAGTCTTCCTCCTGGTCTTCTTGCCAATCCTCTGATCAACAATTTTCTCCATCTGCGGATTTTCTGCTAAAGGCATTTGTTTCTCCTACTGAATCTTTCCTTGATATTCTAACCCTTCTGTGTCATCTTTCCTGTAAGGATACAGGTCTGAAACGATGAATATGGGTGAAATTCCCACACCATCTGGAAGTTCGATCTCATAGGCATTTGCATCGAATTTCCTTAAGATCTTACAGGGTCCTATCTTCTTCATCTTCAATTTGTTATATGTTACCCTAGGGAAGCTTTTTTTCCTGAGATGTGATAAAACCTAATCTCCCACTTCAAATTGAAGTTCCCTACGATGTTGATCAGCTCTGTGTTTGTATTTCTGATTAGAACTCTGTGACTGTTCTTTGATCTGACCATGGAGTCTTTGCATCTCAACAGCAAAATCATCTGCTCCAGCACTTCTGAACTCTCCCTGTTCCAAGTCCCTTAACTCAGACACTCCCCTGGGTTGCATTACATAGAGTATTTGGAACAGGCTTCTTCCAGTTCTTCTGTTTGGTGAGTCATTGTATACAAATTCTGCTTGTGGCAGAATCTGATCCCACTGGTTATGGTGTTTAGTGACCAGACTTCTCAATAAGTTTCCCAAACTTTTGTTTACTACCTCAGTCTGTCCATCTGTCTGAGGATGATAAGATGAGATGAAGGATAAATCTGTCCCCATCTTCTTCCACAATGTCCTCCAAAAGTGACCAACAAATTTTGTGTCCCTGTCTAAGACAATGCTTCTGGGTAGGCCATGAAGTCTCACAACTTCTTTGAAAAACATATTTGCAACATGTGTTGCATCACTGGACTTCTGGCATGGGATGAAATGTTCCATCTTTGAGAACCTATCCACCACCACAAATATGGAATCAACTCCCCTTTGTGTTCTTGGCAATCCCAACACGAAATCCATGCTTATTGCATCCCAAGGCCTCTCTGGTATTGGCAATGGTTGATACAATCCATTGTTCTGACTTTTCCCCTTTGCATGTTGGCAGATTCTACATCTGTTCACTAAATTTATCACATATGTCCTCATACCTGGCCAATAGTATGAGCTGCTCAACTGTGCAAATGTTTTATCATGGCCAAAATGTCCATCCAATCCTCCACTATGCTTCTCCTTCAGAAGATTGTCCTTCATCGAGCATCTTGGTATGCACAATTGATTTCCTCTTAACAAAAATCCTTCCTGAACCATGTACTATGTCCACTGACTTTTGTCTCTCAGCACAGGGCTTGTACATGCTTTGTAGGCCTCCTTGAAATATGTATCATCACAATACATATCCTTAAGGTGTTCAAACCCCAAGGTCTTCACCTGGAATTCCTGCAGAATTAAACATCTCCTGCTTAACGCATCAACAACCTTGTTAGTATTCCCAACAATATGTTTTATGACAAAAGTAAAATTTTGAATAAATTCAACCCATTTTGCATGCCTTTGATTTAGTTTTTCTTGTCGGGTTATGAATTGTAAAGCTTGGTTATCGTTGTACAAGACAAACTCTTTCGGGACAAGATAATGCCTCCATTTCTTCAATGCTTGAATTATGGCATAGAACTCCTTGTCATATGTGGAGTATTTCCTCTTAGTCTCATTCAACTTCTCGCTGAAATAGGCAACAGGTCGATTGTCCTGACTCAGAACTGCTCCTATTGCAACTCCACTTGCATCACATCTTACCTGGAATGTCTTTTTGAAATTCGGCAAGATAAGAATTGGTCGTTTTGTTATCTTCTCCTTCAGTATATTGAAGCTCCTTTCAGCCTCCTCTGTCCATTTAAAAGACTTGTGCCACTTCTTTACTGTATCCATCATTGCTGCACAAATTCCACTGAAGTCTCTAATGAACTTTCTGTAGAAACTTGGTAAACCATGAAATCTCCTTACCTCGAATATACTCCTTGGTGATGGCAATTCTCTGATTCCTTTCACCTTCTCTGGATCCATCTTCAATTCATTCGAAGATATCACGAAACCCAAGTAAATGAGCTCTGCCTTCATAAAAGAGGACTTCTTCAGATTAATCAGCATCTCCTCCTACTGTAGCCTCCTCATTACTAGAGTTAGGTGCCTCAAATGCTCCTCTTTGGTCCTGCTAAAGACTAGTATATCGTCTAGATATACAACAATGAACTTGCCAATGAAATCTTTTAGAATTTCATTCATCAGCCTCATAAAAGTGCTCGGGGCATTTGTTAAGCCAAATGGCATAACTAGCCACTCATACATGCCTTCATTCATCTTAAAGGTTGTTTTTCATTCATCACCTTCTCTCATCCTGATCTGGTGATATCCACTTTTCAGGTCTATCTTAGAAAAGAAATTTGCTCCACTTAATAAATCCACTAAATCATCCATTCTCGGTAAAGGGAATCTGTACCTAATGGTGATCTTTTTGATGGCTCTTGATTTTGTGCACATTCTCCATCCTCCATATTTCTTTGGTCTTAACACAGTTGGTACTGCGCATGGGCTCAAACTTTCCCTGACCAAACCCTTATTCATCAATTCTTCGACTTGGCTCTTCACCTCCTCATTTTCTCAAGGTGTTAATCTGTACGTTTCCTTGTTCAGCAGGATTGCTCCTGGTATCAAGTCGATATGATGATTGATACTCATGATGGGTGGCAATGAGTTTGGCAGCTCATCCACCACTATATCAGTAAAATTATCCAGTAGCTCTTGAACTTCTTCAGGTAGATCATTCACTGATGTACTTGTGAGGATGACTTTGGGCTTCCTCACCACAGTGCACTGCATCTCCTCTTCTTCCTTGAATTCCTTCAGGAGTTCCTTCAGGATTTCCTTCAAGAGTTCCTTCCCACTCATGAGAAGTATGCTTGTGTTGGCTTCCTCTTTCGCTCTCTTCTCCTCCATTGGAAGCAACATATGCGTTCTACCATTCTTCTCCAATGTGTATGTATTCTTTCTTCCATCGTGAATGACATTTCTGTCAAACTACCATGGTCTTCCCAAAATAATGTGGCATACGTCCATGGGAATTACATCACATAGGATTTCATCTTTATATCCTCCTATTTTAATTTCAACCAGGCATTGTTTAGCAATTGTTACCTGGTGTCCTTTTTGCAGTAATGAGACTTTGTATGGCCTTGGATGTGCAGTTGTCTTCAACTCCAATTTCTCCACCATCTCTATGGATACTAGGTTATCAGTACTCCCACTATCAATCATCACCTTGCATACTTTATCCTTAGTCTTGCAAGCTGTCCTAAAGAGACTATTTCTCTTCACTGGCTTTTCAATTTCTGCCTCTGGTTTTAAGAGAAATTTTCTCAACATCAGGGTTGCTCCATCCTCTCCTCCTTCTACCTCAACATCTCTTTGTCTTGCTTTTGAAATGTGGGCTTCTCCTCCTTCCTTCTTCTTCTCGGGACATTCCCAAGACATGTGCCCTACCTTTCCACAGTTATAGCACCTTACTCCTCCTCTGCCTCTTCCTCTAGAAGAGTTTCTTCCACCATTATGTCTTCATCTTGAACTTCCTCCTCGTTCTGAGTGATTGTGTGGTTTATCAGCCTTGTCCTTAGACTGATGTGCTCTATCACAATTAAATCCCTCACTTTTTCTTGGGATTGAGCCTTTACCTCTTCCTCGCTGGTTTTGTTTTCTGGCTAGCTTCTCCTTTGCCTTCAGTGCAAACTGATACGCATCTTCCACATTACTTACTGAAATCATTCTAAGCTCGTCCTGGATCTCATATCTCAAGCCATTTATATATCTGGTGACTTTATCTTCGTCTCTCTCCGATTTTCCATCTCTGATGTTTAGTCGGTAGAAATCCTCGATGTACTCCTTGAATTTCATCCCTTTATGTCTCAGGTTCTGTAGCTTCCTGAACAAATTCATCTGGTAGTCTTTGGGTATCAACTTAGCCTTTAGTTTGGCTACCATCATGTCCCAACTCTTAATCCTCTGTTTTCATTTACTTCTCCTCTCAGCCTGCAGTTTGTCCCACCATAGTGTTGCATGCCCTTTTAGTCTGGTGACTGTCTACTTCACCTTCTTTTCCTCATCAACATATTCATAGTCGAAGTGTTTGTCCATGGACCTTATCCAGTCCAACAGTTCTTCAGCATCTAGATTTCCCTCATACATGGGGACCTCTATCTTAGCTCTGCCTCCCAATATGGAAACTTCTCTCAACAAATTTTCTTCTGCAACATCCTCTCCTTCAGCTTCTTCAACCTCAACCTCTTCACTTTCCGCATCACTGACATCCCCAACACCAAGTGCTCTTCTTTGTGTTGCTTCCATTGCTTCCATTCGAGTGTGAAACTCCCGCATCTCCCTTTCTACAACATAGTTGGCTAAAGACAGATATCGTCTTCTTGGTAGAATTGCGTTGACTATCTGTCACACACAGAGTATAGCTCCGAATTTTCTATCTCCTTCTTTTTCCTCCTTTTCCTGAAATATATAGACAAAAAATGTGCTCTGATACCACCTGATGCAAACCCCCTATCCCTCCTAAGGGTTGCATGACCTCCCAGATAGGATCTTCTAATTCTAGAGTCAAAATGGCTCTTTTGGTTCCGAACTGGAACCCTTCGGACAATTACACAGGTCCACTCAGTACCAGAATTCACAAAGCTATATCCAATGAAACTTGTCATTCAAGCAACATGGCAGATTTACCTACGAGTAAGAAGGAAAGGGTAATTGCACATATATTAGCGACTAAATTCCACACAGAACTTGCTACAGACTCAGGATTGGAAGTCAGGCTAAATCCCATTATGAGGGATCTAGTCATCGACAGACGAGCTATAAAAAAGAAACGTAGCAAAGGAAAGAAGAAAGAAACCATAATTGAAACGGCTGAAAGTGTTGGAGAGAATCAACTGACCTAGTTGGATACTCTAAAGGAGGAGATTGCTAAGCTAAAATAAACTCTCAGGTGGAGACGAGTACATCCCATCAAATTTTGGACAAATGGTGCCTAGATACAATGAACATGTTCCTAACGGTCCCTCTAAAATAGGGTAACAGTCATTATAAATCATTTATCCTTTGTAACTAATCTCTAATATTAGAACGATGAGAAGTCCAAACATTTTGTATTCCATGAAGAAACATTCTCTCTATATATATTATCTCGAGGATATAGAATGGATGGAGAAAAGAGGATCCTGCCCTCTGTGCAGGAAGATCTTTGTAAATTTTTGGGGCTAGAATGAACATATAAATGAAAAAGTGGATTTTGGACTGTTTATGAATAGATTCTAACTGGCGGTGATATGGGTCTTGTTTTCCTTTCATAGTATGCATTTCCTGTGATCCTTTATTCCATATATATTTTTCTTCTGTCTAAATTGGAGAATTAAAGGCCTAGAATTCATCATTTGATGCTCCTGGTTTAGCAATTTAGAATATGTTTATCTCTTCTGAACTAATTCAAAATTCATTCATATAATGCTCTGATGCAGTTATGTGTCCCTTTTCCTCTGATACCATGCAAATTTTTCAGATATAAACTCAGACTCACTTCCTGATTTAGCCTTTTCCTCTTAATAGTCCCCAGGTTTGACAATGTATTGTTTATTCTAGACTCCATAGCCCAAATCATTTTATTAATAACCCCCAAAACAAACTGAATCTAACCACCTGATTATCAAATAAATACCCAGTGACACGAGAGAGCCCTCTCTGAGTTGAGCAAGCTAGTGCCAAGATCTAAAGTTGGTTGAAATAGTTACCTCTGTCGTTTGTCTATTCAGCTGGACAAAATTTACAAAGTGCTAACAGGAAGTACATACTTGTATGACATGAAGTCTATTTTATATAGGGAACATAATAAGTATCATGTTTTCAAGGATGGGATTGATTTCATTGTGAGAGTTCATCGAAAGAAGACTAATTTGATAGTTGTCACTACAAGGCACATGCTAGTTAATGATAGTATCCATGATACAGATTTGCAACCTACAGTTGAAAGCAGAACATGTCCTTCATTTGATGTTGTTCATGTTAAGAAGGGAAGATATGTTGATGGTTCGTTCTCTTTCACATCTATATATTCAATTTTGTTGTTCAATTTATTACTAATAAGTGAATTATGGTTGGCTACTACAACAATGAAAGGCGTAGTTTGTGAATTTAAGGGAATAGTTAACGTGGTCAATAGTAATGTTTCAGTCTTCATTATGGTTGTGATGAGACAAGTGCTCATTATCCAAGAAAGAAAGTTGGATGACACTGGACAAGTGAGGTAGAAGCATTCTCACTTGATTTCCGAATAGTCCATACATTTGGAGGCCTCTTCATAAATAAGAGGCACATAAAGGTGCATGATATAAGCATATTTTTAAATATTGTGTCATGTTCATATGGATATATACCTTGAACATAATCAATCAAATACAGATGATAACAATACAAGGAAAAAAAATATCAACGCAGGAGCGACAATGGACAGTGTATTCATTTAGGGGCTTCTACATATACATCAAACATACAAGAACAAAGAGTCCAAATGGGAAAGGCATAGATCATCATTCGACTTAGTTTCTATTGAACCCCTTTTGTGCTCTTTCCCCCTCCCTTAATTCTATTTTCCCTCCTCTTTTATTACCTATTATTTTCCCCCTTATATACTTTCCATTTTCCCGTTTTCTCTTTTTCCCTTTCTTGGCACTACCATATTTAATCAATTTTCACGTTCACGGACGTTTACCTAACAAGCTTAGATCTCAAATTGTTATTACCTAAGTGATTATTGCTTCCTAAAGTAACATTAGTTCTCAATCATAGTAGTCGTAACATATCTTCTTACCGAGGGCCTAACTAGTCGAAGATTATTCTACTTTCATTGTTTGAAAGGTGGAAATACATTAATCTCTTTATTAATTAATTAATTGAAAGGGTAAAAGTATTGGACTAAAATATAGGGATTTTCACAAGCATAAAATAAATTCCAATGCTTCAATAAGGAATTTTCCTTTTAAATAAGACAATGCCAATACCATAATTGCAAGCTTCACTAACTTAAAACATGTTTCTTTATTTCAGTGCTTTTCCACATGAAAATTGCGCATTATATTAGAAAATATAATCAATTTACATTGTCAATAATTCCTTACAATCAAAGGCCAAGCCTTTTCAAAATACTCCATCTGAGATATCTATATCTTAAAAGATATCATTCATAAATTGATCAGACAAAAAAAATGTCCAAAACTATAGCAAAATTATAGACTGCAGCTCCACTATCATATCATTACAAAAAGTATTTCCCACTTATAAATTGCCTAAAAAAAAACCAAAATACTTCCACAGCCTTCAGAAACCAGAAATCAAAAGGCATAAACCCATTCTAGTATAACTTTAGATGGTAGGTTGGCCCCTCATGTCCATTGATAAGATGATTGTAGAAAATGGTTCCAGGTGGATCCGTAAGAGCCTTTTTGGAGAGAGAATTTGCCTCCTGATTATCTTCTCTATAGACATGATCAAAGGTGACAACAGTGAAAAGTTTTTTAGTTCAATCACCCGCTCTTTCCATCATTCAATAGAGCTTACCTGCAAGGAACCAACATTATTAAGCCAATCAATAATGAATTTTGAGTCTCTGAGGATAAGGATATCTGAAATTGCCAACCTGTGGGCCAAGGTGAGAATAGCCCAAGCACCCAGGAGTTTGGCTCATGTATTAGTACCCCTACCACAGTTAAGGGACCATCTATAAGAATTCTACTCATTAAGGGAAATTAAGCCCCCGACACCACTTATTTCTCCATTCCTCTGAGATGCCCCATCAAACCAGCCAATTATTCTTTGTTTCTGTAGACAATAGCCACTTCTTCTTAATGCAATTTTCATACTTTTAGAGTTATGACTCGCTACAACAGCTCTGGAAAGAAAAAGAACTTTCTCCATAGATGGTACTTTGGATTAAAAAATAGCTAAATTCCTTTCAGTCCAGAAAAACCAACAAATATAATTTGGTAGAGTAGGGTATGTCGAGTTCCTAGTACACCAAGAGTCGAAACATTCCTTCACGGTAGTCCCCAACCATCCAAAATGCACTTTGAGTTGAATACAAGTTTTACACCAAATGGAAGTTGTAAAAGGACAATGAACAAAAAGGTGGAAGGTTGTTTCTTCATTACCTTTACACAGGTGACAATACCCGGGACCTTGCTAGCTACGCTTAAGGAGGTTGTTACAGGTGAGGAGCGTATCTTCCATGAGCAACCAAGTGAATAGCTTTAATTTTAAAGGAAACTCCCATGACCAGATCTTCCTTTTTATTGTATCATTGTTCTTTTGCCACAACTCCGCATCCAGAGTGTTATAAATATTCTTTGTAGTAATTATTCATGTTCCATCCCCTCCCGTCCATATTATCTCATCGTGATATTCTGTTGGAGCAATACCCGTGGTAGTCAAGTGGATTCTATAATTTTCCCATTATGTGGCCAGTGTTCCCAACAAACCCAAATTTGTACTTGTTACCCAATTAGCAATGGTCAAACCTGTAGCAATAGCTCCTCTCGCTTGGAAAAGGTAGTGTACCTGATGACATTTAGATGTTTAATCAATGCATTTGAAAGGAAAGAATCTTTCCCCATACCCAGGATAGCATCTTTACCGACCAAAATGTCTACCCCATTCCCTGGTTTCCAAGCCAACCATCTAACAAGTAAAGGGAGAGAATTAAGCAATTTTTTCCAAGTTTGTGAACCGACCCGAGACGTAGGAATAGCAGAACGGAGCCAAGTGATTACTGGTAGATGTGGTATATATTTATCTTTCAAGACACGGTTCCATATCCCCGGCTGCATCAAACCTCTCCATAAATATTTAGCCACTAAGGCCCAAGAAAAACAATAGATATTTTTGATCCCCCAACCCCCATAACTCTTAGTCTTAGCTATAGTCTCCCAATTACACAGGTGATAGGACAAAGAGGATTTTTCTCTCGACCAGAGGAAAGAGAAAGTCATCCTACAAATCTGACATAAAACAGAGACAGGGATGTGTGCAAGTGTCATCCAGTGAACTGGTTGACTTTCCAAAACGGCCTTGATTAAAACATATATGCCCCCCAAGGTAAGAAATCGATTACACCAGTGAAAATTCTTTGTTCAAACTTCTTTAAGAGCCACTGCCAATCTGTTGCCTTGTAACTATCCATCTTTAAGAGGACACCCAAATAATTAAAACCCTCCAATAAAAACTTAAAGCCAAAATGAAACAGATCTTTCAGAACAAGTAAAACATCAAGTTGGAGTCCATAATGATGAAAAGTAGACTTATAGAGGTTTCTCTCCAAACCAGAAGCAACACAAAAAGTAATTAATTACTTATTTATTTCCTTCCACTCGTCCACCGATTCTTTTGACATAATAATCACATCATCCACAAAATGTAGATGAAGTATTCTTACCAGACGAGAGACCTTAATGCCAGAAAGCTTACCATCTTGTAGGCTCTTGTTAACTGAGAGACTCAAACCTTCCATCACAAAGATGAAAAGAAGAGGGGAAAGAGGAAAAACCTGATGAATGCCTCTTTCACTTTTTATAAACTTTGAAGCTTCACCATTTATCAGAATGGCCAAAGAGGCTAAAGACACACATCCCATAATCCAACTAGTCATAATATGACCAAAACCACACTAAATCAACACATCCCATAATCCAACTAGTCATAATATGACCAAAACCACACTAAATCAGAACTAATCTTAAGTAATCCCAATTAATGCAATCATAATCTTTTTTAAGATCTAGTTTCAAGATAATAGCCTGAAGCTTGTTTGATTTGATACTATGAAGGCACTCTTGTGTCATGCCAATAGCGTCTAAGATCTGCCTTGCCTTGAGGAAGCCCAATTGTTCCTCAGATAGAGACCTTGACATAATAGGTCTTATTCTCTTAGCAATAATCTTAAAGTTACAATTTTATAACACATATTGCAAAGTGTTATTGGTCGATAATTAGAGAAAGTTATAGGTTGATTTAACTTTGGAATTAGTGCAAGAAAAGTGGAATTGATTGGACTGCACACTTCTCCTCGGAGTCTAGTAGCTTCCACCATGGCAATAATATCTGGCCCTACCAAATCAAAAAAGAATAGGAAAAAATCAATTGTCCACCCGTTCGGCCTGGGGCTCTTGTCTTTTGTAAACCCTTTTAGAACCTTTAATAGTTCTTCCAAAGTAACGGCCTTCTCCAGAAAAAGAACATCATCCTCCTGCACCATCCTAGGATAAAGACGTATTGTCTCCAATTATATCCTTAAATTTGACTGGTTTTGTTCCTTAAAGAAGGATCCAAAATAATTTAGGGCTTTCACTTTGATATCTTCCTATCCCATATGCAAGCGACCAAATTCTTTACCAGCACCTCCTATATGAAATTTTATTTCTTCTTCAAACCAGTAAATCTATGAAAAACTTAGTGTTTTTATCCCTGCTCTTGATCCAGGTTGCCCTGCTTTTATGCCTCTAGCTTTCCTCTTCATCTAGTAAAATCTTGTTGCGGACTCCCTCCAACTGTTTACAATGAATATTAAAATCAATACTAGTATTTTCATTTAATTTTTGGTCCATTAGAGCTTCCAAATCATTTTCCACTTTTGTCAGAAGTTCTTTACTTAATACGAAATTTTGTCGAGCCCAAACCTTTACTTGGCGCTTGAGTAGAGCTAGTTTCTCCACTAGCCTTTGTTGAGGATCTTCGAAGTGGGTGAACCAGTTGTCAAGCCAAACCTCTCAGGTTAATGCAGTGAAGGAAATATCTTCTAACCAGATCGGGTTAAATTTGAAAGGATACATAGTCTTTGGAAACCCAATATCAAGTTGAAAAAAAATAGGTGCATGATCTGAAATGTAACTAGAACCAACCCACGATCTATATCTCGACACTATTCCAAGAAGGCCTTCTGCCACAAAGAATCTATCCAAACACCCTATAAATGTTGGAATACCCTATCAAGGTCATTGTGCCACATCAACACCAACTGTATCGAAACCACATCCACCAAAGAAGTATCTACAAATAAATCCTTAAAAAAAGATGCCAAAGGATCAATGACAATAGTCGAGCCCCAAATATCATTGATAATTATGGAAAAAATTTAAATCCCCACTGTGATTAAATCAGAATGAGATAAAAGACCTTTTTCCACACATTTATTCCAGAAATTTTTACGATTTGAATAAGGACCATATACATTCGTAAAAGTAGTTCTTTGTCACAAGATCAAACCCGCCAAAATAATTCCCTCCATGTAAGGACCAATGGAGAGAGAGAAAAAATGTGGATCCCAAGAAACAATCATTCCACCAGGATGTCCAATAGCGCTAACGCCACAAGCTAACCAGTCTGGCTTCAGAGAAAACATAAAATCCCATGCCTTCACATCAGTAGTCAGAGTCCCTTGTAGAAAAATGATATGGGGTGAAACCGTAGAGAGGAGCCTACGCATTGAGGCTAATTTGAGAGGCCCTCCAACCTCTCGAATATTCAAGGAGAGCATAATCATGACTTATCCCTAGATAGGGATTTTAATCCTCTAAGCACCCTAAGGTCACCAGTAGACGTAATGGAAATAGTTGCAGTAGATGGAGTAGGTCCCGCTCTTTTCCAAGCACTTCTAGTTTTAATCGGAGACGCTTGAGACCCAGCCCCTGCGACTGTGAAAGGATTTATTCTTCGTAGTTTCAGAAAATGGAATATCAAAACCCAAGGTACCCTAAACCCCATCTTCCACCTCATCTTTGTTTGAAAAAATAGGAAGATGTACCAGGCTATCAACCTCCCTAATAATAGGGATGAAACTTGACATAATCTTATCCAAATATTCTTCACTCAAATCAGACTCCCCATATCCCGGAGGTAGAGAAGAGTTTTCAACTAAACAACTAGGGGATATGGCAGAACAAGGTCTATGTAAAGTCTTAGCCCGAGCCTTTTCTAGAATATCAACATCGGAAGAGACTAATGAAGGTATCCCCGAGACAATAGGTTCATAATCCACCCTCTCATACACCCTATCCATAGAACTAACAGACACTCCCAACATAGTATGAGGCAAGACAACCTCCTCCTCAACAATTCGTTGTTCATGGTTCTCAGAGTTCCCATTATCTTTCGTAAAAATAGAGAAATGAGAATCGATTTTCTCCCTTTCCAAAGTAGACAAGGAACAATAAAGAGAGGGAACAAAGTGATGCAACTTACCCACAAAACAATAAGTTGAACGTTGAGGGATTTCCAGAGCCTGCAATTCTGAGTAGTTGTCCTACTCTAGGGTCTCCAACTCATCTGGATAAGCATTAAGACCAGGTTCTTCTTCCGATGACTCTTCAGGAACATAGCCAAAGGGAAGTCGACAATCCTTTTTCAAATGTCCCATGCGACGCATAGAGAGATAAATGGAAGGGGACACCGAGATAATCTAGATTTTGTGTATAAATAAAACCTCTCCAGTCTATATCTAGAAATTCTAAAAGTCCACCATGAATGCCAATCTCGACGAGTATCTTTTCCATCTTCCTATCACTAGAGTGAAAAGCCTCTTCATCCAATTTTATGTATTGTCCTAACATGTTCCCAATAATCTCCAAGGATCTGTGGTTCCATAAATGAAGGGGGAGCCCTGGTAGCAAGACCCACAAGTGTCTAAAGATAAAGTATTTTGTAGCAAGGTCAAACTTGAGTCTCCACCTTCATGCGATCATATTGCTCTCCATCGAATTGCCAGAACCTTATGTTACGGTCACCGATTGCTTGCAGGATCGAGCTCCCCACGCATCGGGCTTATGTCACATTTTGTTTATAAAAGGAGGATCAAATGGAAGTAAACTCGAATGATACTGTTTCAACTCCGAAACTAGACCAGGCAATGGCTGGCGAAAGAGGTCTTAGATAAAATCCAAACAAAGGAGTTGTAATAAGGGTGAGTAGGGGAAGACTTGTATGAGAAGAGGCGGGGACCGTTATAAACAAATGTGTTTCTAAATGTAATCGCGGAGAAAGCATCAAAGGCAAGATATTTTTACACCCAAATGCAGGGAACCGTAGAAAACAAGAATGCAACAACAAATCATTTATCATAACATAACCGCGTTAATTCATGCGAAGCATTCGATAAGGAACTCTCCTCGCATGAGACAAAACATAGATGGAAAAGGAGAACCGCTTTTCATAAAACAAGAAATCTCAAACAAATATGCACAACCCAGAACTAGAAATGGTTGTTAAAACTATTACAAATGAAGAGCTTAGCTCTACCATCGATAGATACAAAATGCCAAAAATGCCTTCAGTATATACTCAAAACAACAACAAGAACAAAATCAGGACGCTGTATTAAAAATCTTGCAACCGCATGGCTTCTCGGCTAACCAAGACCTCGCATAATCGCGGCACCAACGTCTAATGCAAACGCAATCGGACTTTGACGGGTTCATTTAATCGCTGCCTTTAATTCGTTGCTGAACTTTCCCATTATGGTGAAGACGATGTCTAACCACATCCAACCGCCTAATAACTTCTTCCTTTGGGATTGAGGGATGATCCTCGCTAACTCGCAACTGGGACGTGGATACCCTTCTGTATACCAATTGGATTAGTTGATGTTCTAATGAATAGACGTGGGAGGCCAGCCACAAGAATGGGGTGCACGACGGGAATAGGGGTGTCAAAGCTATGAGGGTGAGGCTTGAAGAGATGAGGCGGTGAGAGAGGTTACAGGGGAGAACACATGGAAAAGGAGATAAAGCCGGAGGGAGGAGAGGAGACGTGATGGGCGCATTTTTGTGGGAGGCTGATGTGGAGGGACGGGACACACGGGCAGTGTGGTGAGTGGATGATGAGATGGGAAAGACCGGACTAAAGAGTGGAGAAGGGACAGATGATACACTAAAGAAGGGGAAAGGTGGGTTCCTAAGATGACACTAACGGGAGGAGGGGTCCTTGGTTAAACCCTGAGCAGCCGGGGAGGACGGGATTACGAGAGGCCGCTGACTGCAAGCTTGATCTCGACCGTTGGGAAATCATACACCGGATTCGGACCCCCTACTTTAAAGGTAGAAAATCGGGTACAGACAGTCTTTGAGCGCCATTGATCCTGCACTCCGATCAGACCATCAAGAGATGCTACTGATTTGATCTCCTCGGGCTTAAAGGAAGAAGGGCGGGGGCGCTGAATCCAATATGTAACTGTTGATCTGGGCGCGTGAATTTCTGCCGCCCAAACTTGTTTGTAGCTTACCACAGCTAAGACCTAAACTTAGGATAAGTGGGTTTAACCCATTCTTTCATTCTAACCCCTTACAAGAAATATCACAACATTTCCATTCATGGGGGATAGAGTTGTCCCCGTGATGCTCTAAGAAGTCCTTCCGCAGCTTCAGCTCCTTGTTGTTGGGCTATGGACTCAGGCTCAAACCTACCGAGAAATATATGCTGAAAAGTAAAACCCAAAAAATAAACATAGATGCTCCAAGGAGCTTATTTATGTAATTCTAAGCTAATAAAATCCTTACATGGGCTAGGGTGAAAGCAAATTTCCACCATAGCCACCCATGCTGCTTGGTGATCCGTTCCTTCTCTTTACCGCAGATGCTCCATAAAATGCTAGGGAGGAATGACAGCCAGATGAATATGAGGTTAATCATGATGTCCATATCCCCAAAAGTTGATAAGGGGAATAGATTTATAGGCTCCAAAACCTTTGGAAAGAACAACTCCATATAATACCCCACAGAGTCATAATATATAATGCCAGGGGAGTTCATTTGGTCAGAAAACATCTCTTGTCCACCGTGGTTGTTCACCTGTGGCATGATGTCTTCAGAGTGCACAAGGGGGCGAAGGACAGATGCAAATGGCTAATGCCAGATGACACCGCTTCACCAACAGTTCGATAGACAATGAAATGTGCCTTCTCTTTGTCTCTTCCCTCGCGACTCCCCTGCCTTGTAAAGGGAGCGGGTTCTCGATTCTTCAATCCCAAATGTAAATACATCATGGGAATCTCATGAAGGAAGAAAGAAAAAATCCTCTTCCACAATGGATTCTTCGTTTAATTTTGAGACAGCGGGCTCATTGGGGGTAGATGCTAATGCATCCAATAAATCTTCAAAAATCTCTTCAAAAGAGATTGCTCGAAAGGCCTACCTTGAAGACTGAAAATCCTCTCACGCCTTCAGAGTACACAAGTGGCAGAGAGATGTGGGTTGGCCAATGCCGATGACACCTGCTCCACAAATAGTTTTGAACGAGATGATATCTCCTCCTCGCTTTATGCTGCTCGGCGGTTTTGCAAGCCTACTAGAGTTGATTTCCACCCATGGCCTTTCCTTAATTAATCAAGGAATATTCTCTATAATGTGGTCTTGGAAATCTTCAAGATAATACTCACCTGGGAGTATTGGTGGACTAATGTTATTAGAACATTTCAAAAAATCTGAAATGTAGGACTCCAATAAAGGGCTACAGATCAAGCTGGGATTGGCGATTGCATTCAATAGCTTAGAAGACCTCGTAGATGCTCCTCCGCAAAAAATTCTCTACTCACAAAAGAATGACCCTCCCCCTCATGGGAAAACCACTCTGGATCTTCTACAGCTGCAGCTTCTACCCCATAAAGATGATATTCAAATAAAGGAGCAGCAGGATCTAGATCATAATGACCGCTTCTGGGTTCTTGTTCCAGATCTGATCCATAATTGCTATATCCTTGTTCAGATTCTGAAACAGACCGATAGTCTTCTTCCTCCTGCATATACAAATATGCCTCGCCTATGAGTCCACCTGTTGGCCCTGATTTTTTCTTCAAACTCTATAGCATCCTCAAACACATGTATCAATGATGAGGATTTCTTAGAGTGAAGACTATTCTAGATGTCGAGCCATGATATAGTACACTATAACAGCAGTCTCCGTGGGTCTGATATCTATAGGCATACTCTGTATGATAATTCAAAAATCTTCTGCTGAAAATAACCAAGGCTTCATCTCCCTTCTCCTCAAGGCATTAAAATCAAACCAATATTGATCAAGGGACTTGTTCTCACCCCAACCCTTTAAAAATATGGTATAGTTCGTCCAGAACCAATAGAAACGACTCCAAACACCTAAAACCAATAATCGCAACATCTCTAGACAGGGAGTGTGAGAAAATCCTCATGACAACATCTTGTGAATGATCTCAACTGATCAATAAGGGTCTCAAAGTCCTCCATATGCTTCACATGACCTTCCCTTAAAAATCGAGGAAGATACTCGAAGAAATCATAAGGATAAGGGTTAAGGTGATAAGGCAGCCGCAGAGGTTTAAACAACTTATTTCTGATTTTGATTTTAAAAGTAGTGGGTTGATCATGGGATCCAACAAGAGGTTGGGGAGGCTCAATAGGAAAAATAGGGGGTAACAAGGCCTGAGAAGACTATGAATTATCCCCAACCCTCAGGACTACAAGGGCGTTCGACTCGGAGAGGAGGTGTGGTACAGATCTCATCTTCATGGATATGCAGAGGTAAAGGCACAAGATCAGCATCTACAACACAAGAAGAGGGTATGATTTCTTCTCCAAGGCTGAGTGGATAAGAGAAGGCTCAGGGACATCATATCGAACAAAAGCAGAGAAAAATTTCTATAAATGAAGTGGAAAAGAGAAGAATGAGTCAATAAAGAAATACAGAACTTCATGCGAAGCTCATAAAATGGATACCGGTCTTTCCCTTCTATTAATGGACTTCCCTCACAACCTAACTCCTTCCAAGGAGTCTTTAAATGTGGATTCGGCCAGTGAATGCTATGTCAATGAGTGTGTCCAATATCTGCTCTCACCATCAAAGACCGAATCGAAGCTTGTACCCCATGAGTGCTACCAGGTGTAGCCAGAGTCACTGCAATAGAGGAATTACCAAGTGTAATGACCTCAGAGCCAGTGCAAGTGAAATCTTCTGCTGGTTCATATTCATATGCACTTCGGGGACCGTAAGCTCGTCGCTTACCCAAAACCTTCAACTGGCCTCCTGCAACGGCCATAGAATGTTATGCTATAAGTCACCTCGGATTGCTTGCGTGAGTAAGAGCCCCATCGGTTTTTATGTCATGATTTGTTTGTAAAAGGAGTGATCAAATGGAAGTAAACTGAACACAATATGGTTTCAACACCGAACTATGCCAGGCATGCATGGGCGAGTGGGTCTTAGATAAACTTCAAAACGTTGAGTTGTAATAACGGGTGAGTAGGAAGACTTGTATGAGAAGAGTAAGAAGGTCTGTCAAAAACATCAGGTTCCTAACAGACTATGAGAGAAAGCATCAAAGGCAATATCTTCTTACACCCAAATGCAAAGGATACCAGGGAATACAATAATGCAACGAAAAATCATTTATCATAACATAATCAAGGTTAATTCATGGGCATTCATCATCAACTCTCTGCATGAGACTAAACATAGATGGAAAAGGAGAACCTGCTTGTCATAAAACAAGAAATCTCAAACACGAATGCACAACCAGTGAACTAGAATGGTTGTTAAAACTATTACAGTCGAGAGCTTAGCTCTAACATCGATAGATACAAAATGGCGAAAAAGCCTCTATATACCTTCCTCAAACAACAACAACAACAAAATCGACATTGTATTGGGGTAATCTCTTTATGCCCCGTGATGGCTTCTCGGCTAACCGCACTGCATAATCGTGCACCAACAACGTAACGCAATCGGACTTCACGGGCTCCTGGGCTTAATCATCGCACTTTAATTCGTCAGCTGACTTCATTTATGGTGGAGACGATGTTCAACCACCACCAACCGCTTCACAATCGCCTCTTTGGATTGAGGAGGATCCAGCCTAACTCGACACCTCTGGGGACATGGACGATCCTTCGTACGCCACTGGATTAGCCGGAAAGTGCACTGATGAATAGGACGCAGGCTAGTGCACGGCGAATGGGGTGCACGCATCGGGAATAGGGGCCAAAGCTAAGTGAGGGTGAGGCCCAAGAGATGAGGGGGCTAGAAGCTACAGGGAGACACATGGAAAAAGGAGATAAGCTGAGGAGGCATGAGAGGAGACGCTGCATGCACGATTTAGTGGGAGGTCGACGCGGGAGGGATCTGACACACCTGGCAGTGTGGTGAGTGGACATGAGATGGGGAAAGGACCACCTGGACTAAAGAGGGGAGAAGGAAAAACGACACACGGCAAAGAAGGGAGAGGTGGATTCGAAGGATGGCATAATAGGTGGGAGGGCCCACATTGGTTAAGAACAAAGAAGCTGAGAAGGATGGGATCACCCGAGCATCATTGATCTAGGCGCTTTGATATCAGTAGTTGGGAAGATGCACTCCTGATTCCGGACCCCCCCCCATTTAAAGGTAGAAAGGTGGGGGTCTGACAGCCTTGAGCGCTGCTGATCCGGCACTCCATCAGACCATCAAGAGATGTGCTCGATTCGTGGACCCCCTCCGGGCCAAAGGTAGAAGGGCTGGGATCCAATATGCAACTGCTGATCCGCTGCAATTCCCTGCTACACCCAAACTTGTCAGCTACCATGTGCACGTAAGCATTCCAAACTTAGGACAAGTGGGTTTTGAACTCCATTCCTTTGCATTCTAACCCCTTACAAGAAATATCACACACCTTCCAAAATCCTATTAGAATCATCTAGAGTGTGGAATACAAAATTGAACCAACCCCTAGGCATCGTAATGAGAGCTAGAGTGTATCCCAGAATGGGTGCCTAGGTAGCCTCCATCCATTCAGTCACCGAACTAAAACATAAATGACAATATGTTAAACTTCCAACAAGTGCACACAACGCAAGTGAGCACGAGTCCTCCAACCCCACGTCCATTCCCAGAACCAGAGAACATTTTGTTCTCTTGGACTTCCAACATTTTTTAATATGCTTCGGTAAATGACACTTCCTCCAATTCAAATTCCCTCCGCACCAATAGACCATTATATAAAGATCCCCATTTTCAAACAAAATCATAAAATTTAACGGAACTACACCCACCAAGTGAATCGAGGAGAGAGGTGAGTGTTGTAGCCTAAGTTACCTTGGATGAATGCGGTACTAAAAGAAAGTAGTGAAATCACTATGAATGTAGATTTTAATACCATGGTGGTCATTTAATTAAATTCAACGGGATCGTCAAGGATTCTTCAGAAATTCGATATTTGTTTTTTGCAAAATCTTAGGAGACTCGAATGATAAAACAAGGAGTGATGAATCTAGATATCTAATGATTCAAGGAAAGGTTGAAATACTTCCGCAACTCTTAATAAAATCCAAGTGTAGTTGAGCAGGAAGATCTCTACCTCGGAATTACAATTTTATAAAAAATTGGACAATCATATACCCAGACAGTAGATATCGAGGGCCAAAACTGCTCGAATTGAGAGCATAAACGCAATCTTAGCTAACTCCTCCTCAACATCCCAGACCTCTGAAAGAAACCCTTACAAGAGAAAACCATAACATGTGAATTGCTACAGTAAAGGAGATAAAAATATTGGTTATATCGCCACGCTCTTATACTAGAAGAAAAACATCAAAATACTCTGCAAGAATCCGTAGTTAGTCTACTTTCCTTCCATGGATTCCAAGACATTTCATAAATTATAAAAACTATAATTATTGAAATACAGATGAGTACAAAACACGAGTTCTCTTCAACTTGGAGTCTTTCATGCATTCCTTTCCTTCACCTATTAATCCAAAGACTTCATCAGTAACTCCCATCCCATGCTAGTGGTACCTTTCTCTTCCCCTTAGCCCTCTAGCCACAAAGGGTCACACACAAAAAAACTCAAACCAACTAGTCAAGATTTTATCACAAGGAGAGGCTTCCACCTTCATAAATATTGAAGCCCAACTCACACAAGTAAACTTAGTCAATAGAAAATTCAACAAAATTTCATTCATCCAACAATAGGGTACCTGCTGAGCACTCCAACACACCCTAAAAAATCGCTTATCAATTTTTTACTTTTGGGTACCACTTGATCTTCACACTATCTGTTTTGACTTCAATTCATTGTGAAATTATTCTGCCTTTGATTATTATCATGACTCTCATCACCTATCCAATTTTTCTTGAACTTATGAAAACCCGTGACTAAAAAACACCTTAACACCTGAATAAACAATCGACATCCAAACACTTCACCCAACATGCCTGGCCACATCGGGAGGAATTCAAAGAAGAAAAATGAACCACTAGGAAAACCACAGTCCCCGAGCGTCAATCTCCATTGGCATCGACAAAAGGAAGTTTTGGTTTGTGCAAAAAGATATCATCGAGCATCACCCCCATCGACACTACTAAAAGACCTGGGGCATAATGTTAACGAAGAATGAAAATATATCGTCGCTTTTTAAACATGCCCGCATGTAATTTATCGGAATCAGGGAAAACTCAGAAGGATCACAACAAACATTTTGACCACGATAAAAGTTATCCCGGATCACCGATCCTAGACACATTTTGGCATCGGCAAGATAAGGTATGTCTAGAATGAATAACTTAAGGAAAGTCTCAACTCCGATTAATACACAAGGAATTTAAGTCACCGGTCTTCAATGCCATGTGTCTTTACCTGCTAAGAGGGTCGATGGTCTAGTTTTACCCCTAATCATTCTTTGTCCCCTAAGTTTGAGTCACACCTTTAAGTCATCTTTGTCACGTCAGCATTATACGATAATGATAAGATCGATTGGTGTCAGACAGGTGTTGGAGATTTTTGTAGGAGGATATCAATGAAAACGTTCGTAGCACAACCCTGATCCCTGATCCACCCACTGAAAGAGCGACACGAAGGGACATTTTAGCAATAGATACGATCAGATTTTGAACATTTAAGGAGTTAATTAATATATGATCCTTCATTAGTTTCTACCTCTCGCACCAATCAAAATAGACGTTTAAAATCACTTATAGACCACATCACCACCCCCTCTTTCACCGTCAACCCACGACGAATTTAAGTTCTAAATATTCGGAGACAGATTTATTGAAAATTCACCCATAACCCGAATTGAATGGATGATGCGACACGGTAAGATCTTTCATGTTTAAAATCTCTTGAGTCATTGTGAACGAAATCATTCTGTGCATAAGAGAATACCAGAGTGTCTAAAGGAGAAAGAAGAGCAACTCGAAGGCTGTATCGACTCTGTGATTATCAAAATAACTAGTTTTTAACAAGCTTAAGAGGTATGTATCTGATTCTATAAATTTTACATGGCTATAATTTATATGTGTTTACCCAGTTTTTCATGGTCTCTGAAATTTTTCTTAAGTTGCAGGAACAATGTCACCAAGAAATCCAACCACCAGATGCTCACCAAGAGCACCAAAGCTAAAATAACCAGAGACGAGAGAAGGTTCTTCTCCAAGAACAACGAGGCAATTGGAGTACGTCGCTAGGCTGGAGCCTATAGTCAAGACAGAAACAAAGAAGGTTTTCATCCAGCCTCCAGCCTTTGGCGATATAAAGGCAAACATCGAGTCCAATATGGCGCTCCCATAGTGAGTATGTCTCTTTAACAAGATGAGAAGAGAGGAATACCTAGAATATGTCCCACACAATGATCTAGACATAAGGGAACTTGATGACCAGGTGTTCCCGAACATCCGACAGTCATATCTACATATGGTGGCAAGAAGAACCCCCATTTTTCCCTATATAGAAGTCCTGAAGTGTCTCATCAACTACACCAACACACAAAAATGTTTAATCAATGATGACAATGGTGGGTGTGTCGGAGTGTTCCTCCTGGTAGAAGCTCAGAAATACTACAAAATTAGAGACCCTAAGGAGAGGCTAAACACAGACTTCATGGTGAAATTATACGAATGCCATGACACCAGCCGAGTGATGGCCTCATGGTGGAGAGAGGACAATAATTTTACCAACCGGAGCACTGGTTGGTATGGGACAGTTAACCTAAGGGATCCATACATCTACTTGATGGTTATCATCTACTGATTGTACATAGAGAAAGATTGCTCTAGGTTTTCAGAGGCATGGATGCCTTTGGCATACACAGTTATGATCGTTCGGTGCATCTTCAACTGGGGAGAAATAATCTCCAAGAAACTAAGCATCTATGTGCATCAGGATTAGACACCAAAGGAAGGGGAAGCACCAACTTTTTACATGGCTTCATATCTGCTCGATGTCATGTGCGCTAGGAATGTCTTCGCCGACATGAATCTAAGATGCATGTTGCAGATCTCCTGGTCCATGTCTACTTCAACGTGCTATGGGAAAACATGTACAAGAAGACTTACTCCCTCATCTGTGATGAATTCATCGCCATAATTTATTTTATTCTTTTTATGAAGGAATACCCAAGGCTATCAACAGCAACCAAGAAGATGATATCCAAGGTAGGCCATTGTTCTTTCGACGAGCGTGCCACCTACATCAGGGTGTTTGGGGCCACGAGAGCACCACATATCTTACCAGCTCATGTCCCAGACCGACTTGTCATAGGAGAAATATGTTATCAAACCATCTTTTCAGACTACAACGCCACCTTGGTCAAGGACAAGAAACGGGCTTTCATACCCTACGGTTTCCATGTAGGGTTCTACTTGGTAAAGGATACCGCTCAATCCAAATAAGAAGGGTTGAGCCAACTTGAATTCAGATCCCCAATGGGTCGATTCCTCAAGCACGATCCAAAGGGCCTAGTCCTGCAACATGATTCATAGGTGTCGTCAAGTTGGCCATATGCTCACGACAAGTTCGAAGATGAATTCTTCACAAAGAACACCAAGGACTGGGACGAGGTGGTGCAAAGGATGGTTGATCCGAAAATGACCAGGTTCAAGGCCATAAGCATGGATGAACATGTGGCAACAATAAAGCAGTCGGCTCAAGAGTCCCTCGGAGCCAGGGAATAAATCATAGTGGTAGAGGCAACAGAGGTGCAAAACAGGGGACTATCAATGACACCAGAGGCACAGATAAGGAGATTGCTCCTAATGGAACAGGCACAATGAGTAATTGATCAGCTACAGAACGACCCAGACCTCGTGGAAATGACAAGGGACCCTGATGACAACCCAATCGAAAGTCAGGTAGGTCCAAGTGACCCAGAACCAATACAAATTGAAGAGATCATTGGGTTGGATAACCCTGAAATTTCAACGCCATAAGCTAGATCACTAGGGGATTTCTTAGCTCAGCCAGAGATAACGAGGACATCAAGGAGAGAAAGTCCACAAAACCCCCTCCACGAATTAATAACGATCTATGATTATGAGGAGAGTTCAGAGGTTTCCCTGGTGACTATGGTGCAGATCACATAGGAAAAGGAACACGAGCAGACATCTTCCCCAGCTCCCGATGCTCAAATTAAAATCCTTCCACAAAGTGACTAGGAGGTCAAAAGTGTCTTAGACACTAAGCTACTCAAAGTATCGGGGACCCAAGTGGAAATCCCAAAGGATGAGCTAGGGTAGGGCGAACAAGAAGAAGAAGTTCCATAGTAGAAAATCGGCATCTCAACAGTCGATTATCAAGTAAGTATCGAGCCTAAACCTAATGCTTCAATTTCATCTAGTACTTTACCTCCCGATGAGAAACAACCAGAGGTCGAACTTTCGGAACATATGGAAGAGGTTCAAGAACCTAGTCTTGAATAGATATACATCGTCGGGAGCATGGAAAACATGCTTACTTGGGGAGAGAAGCAAATCCCCGAACCCATGGATGAGGTCATTGATATACAAGCCATCTCTTATGACTGAAAGAGGAAATCCTTCATGAAAAGAACCACCAAGAAGAGGAGGCTTACTATGGATTGCTCCATCCTCATCACCACAGAGGAGAAATTGATTAGCACGGAGCATGCCAAGACGTCTGAGCTTATCTGCATAGGGATGGAAATCATAGATGCCACCCTGGATAGAGTGAGGAAGGATGAAGAGGAGTTGGTCATTATGCTGAAGGATATGGAGCATGTACACCATTTGGAGAAATATTATCAGGACTCCACACAGGCCACGGTGTTCCTGAGAAGCGAATTCTAGGAGGCCTACGATAAATTTATGAATGAGTGTCACCTTTTCAATACAGGGATAGACGATTTCCAAGAAGACACCCTCATGGCGCTGGCAACGTGAAAGGATATGGAAATATGCTATGAGAAATCACACCAAGCAGTGAAAAGGATCGACTACATCAGTGTGGTTCAACAGGCCTGAATGTCGAAGAGCACGACATCTGGGTACTAAGGGATAGTAGCATCGACCGCATAAATAAGTTTGTTGAATACTGGGCAAAAATGGCCCAAGAACCTCATCAGAAAATCTAAGAGAAATGGGTCGAGTGCGAAAAGAGTTGGACAAAGATCAATCAGGTGATGAGAGAAATCAACCTTCCATAATTCGGCACACCCGATGACTTTGTCGACTTGCATGACATAGTCAAATTACATGTTGAACAAGACTCATCATGGGATGCAGAGATAGAAAAGGTCACGAACATGGCGCCAAGTAAAGTGCAATAGTTCATGGAACACCCGATCAAGGCTTGGACAATGTTGCAGTAGTTAAGTGCTGAAATATTCAAGTATCGGGAATGGGCAGTGGAGATAAAGGAGATGATTTCGACCCCAATGGATCAACATAAATTCTTGTATGCCAACACATGTGAGGTCTCTTATTCAAATGGTTGGAGTACGAGAAGAATAATCCACTCAAGTGAAACCATTGGATGACTCTTAGAATACTGAGAGATGAAAGCGCCATGTGGCGATGTTTTGTTTTACTTAGCTTTCACTTTTGATAGTTATTTTTAGTTAATAATATGTTATAAATAAGAGGATCAACATGTTAGAAGGGGTCGATGGTTTTGGCAAAGACCCTCATTTTTGGATTTGTAAAGAACTATTTCGGAGCTACCTTAATTGAGAAGTTCTATTTAGGACCAGAGACAAGTTTATGTTCATTTTTCATCAAAAGCATGTGTGATTGGATCTGAAGAAGAATTATTTCTTATTTTTATCTCATGAATGGATGTTGTAATGAGTAAGATCCTATGAATCTGTTGATAAGTTATGTGATTCAATATTTTTATAGTTCTTGTCTTTAATGATGAAAATTAAATCGTTGTGTTAATGTGTGATCAATGATTAGAGCTAAGGAAACTATTTTTCTTGCCATCATTTATTACATGTATGTTTTCTTCTGATAATTGTATCTCAGCCAATTATTGGAACACCAACAGGTTAATGTATTAGTACTAGGCTTGTCATAGGTTCAAGAATCATTGTCTGTGTGCTAGAGCATAAGGGTTATCCTGAGCTCTGCCTTATTCAGCAGTTAAGCATTTCCCCTTTGTTACCTAGTTGGTTTATACCAGCATTATCTTGTATCAATCCCACCTATAAGAGAAACTAAAAAAAGAGAACATTCAAACTAAAGGATGAGTTTTCACATGAAGACAGCTTGTCAATCACTACATAAATCCCATCGATTAATTGGTCGGATCACAAGATATGGAGAACCATTCCACCACTAAACATTGCAGAGTCTAATTGGACCTTGGTGGTGATTTTGGTTCCTACTGTTGATTTAAAGGGATTTAGGACCCCTCAATAGAATTGGCACTAGGAGGGTTGAAGAATGAATGTTTGACAATATTTTTTACATAATATTTCACGCAGCCTATAGATTCAAAAAAATCCACATGCATGGTTAGTCATTCTCAAGACAGGCCACACACATTGAGTACTCATGAAATGAGTAACTCACCCCAGAAAGAGGAAGAACATATATTCCCTGAGATATCTTGCGCTCCTCCCCACAAGGAGTTGAACTAGTTTAGAAGCATCACAATAGATGACGCCCGACAAATCGAAGCACTATCCTTAGCTTCGTTACTTCCTCATAGAAAAAAAGTAAACAGTGGTTGACACCCCTGACTAGGTTTTTGTTCACACAATAGAAGACCTGATAGATTTTTCCCTCACCGAAATCGAACATCCTCTTAATCTAATCCTCGAAACACCAGCCGATAACTGCTCTGAGCCCGACGATTTTTCAGATGAGGAAGGGTTTAACTCAAAACGCTCAGTTTTAGGATCGGACGACATGGAAGATAAAAATTATCATAATGAAGAAAGGGGAAACCCACCTCAAAATAATCATCCTTGGTTGGCCAGAGATGCTCTGGTCATCCCCGGACGATTACATAACCTTCCCTGACATCTAGAAATGTTACTCCCTAAATTTGATCCTGAAACCTCAGGATTGCCTAAAGACCATATCAAAAAATTCATACTAGCTATCAGACTCATGAATGTACAACATGAAGACATAGTATGCATGTGTTCCCCTATACTTTTGATAATTCGGCCTCCACTTGGTATTTTAACTTACCTATAGGGTCCATAACTAGTTGGACGAAGTTTCAAAAGGATTTTCTAGATAAATTTGCAGAAGAAACCACTACAGGAGCCTTGATGGCTAAGTTGTTCACCACCACCATGAGTTCAAAGGAGAAGGTTAAAGACTTTAATCGACAGTTCACCACTATCATAAAAAAAATTCAACCTGAAGCTAAAACCACTCAGGAGTTGCAAATCGAAGAATATGCTAATGCTCTCCCAGCTTCTATTTCCATGTTTTTGAAGAGGGCTACCAAAACAACCTTAGCTGAGAATTTTGAAGAAGCCAAATCAATATAATTTCAATGAAGGGGTGTAAAGAAGGCCAGGTCTCATTGGTTAAGAAGGAAGTTCAACCTGCTCCCAGGAGAGGACTCCTGTTGACTAGACCCACAGGGAAACAAATAGAACAAGGTCCCAAAAAGGGAAGTGAAGACATAGAATAACTAGAATGCATGGTTAATAACAAGTCAAACGAAATCATAGACATGAAAAGAAGTGGAGGGGAAGGAAATCAAGGCCAGAGGCCCTATAAACCCTTTTTCAAAAGAAATCCATCGTTCAAAGCGATTGAACCTCCCCCAACCAACGTAAACATCGACCTAGGAAATATATCATCTGACTATTTCTTTACCTATCACCAAGAGAAACACTATGAAAGAGACTGCCCACAATGGTTGCATGCCATGAATTTTATGGCCAACCAATTTCTAGATGAGGTTTCACTAACTGAAAAATCAAAAGGCTTAGTTATGAATATTGCTAATCAGGAAGAAGTTGATCCAACAGAAGAAACAACCATGTTGATATGGGACCCTGACCTACCAATTCCTTCCCGATCAGGAAGAAATTTATCCACCAGAAGAAACAACCATGTTGATATGGGACCGTGACCTACCAATTCCTTCCAATGATCCATTTGAGGTTCAAGAACCACCCACATAAATCTTGGTTGTGCAAACACGAAGTAGGGGTCAGCTTGTCTCAAATGATCCAAAATTTGGGAGGAAAACTAGCACCCAAAATTTGGGAGGAAAATTAGTGCCCAATCCTGCAACCCAAAATTCGGGAGGAAAACCAGCTCTCGATCAATTGAAGTAAACCTTTTGTATCCCTAATAAATCCTATAAACATCCATACATGAGAATCTCCCAAGCTAGATCACAACATAGTAGAAGATTTGAAAAACCTAAGGCAAATATATTAGTCATGGACATGTGTAGAATCCCTTAGCAAAAGGACTTTCTGTTACAATCTTTGAAGTTAGTAGAAAACACTACAACAAGCACTGATCAAGGAGAAAATTCATCCCTCTCAGATCTAAGAAATAAACCAACTGTGAATGCCTGCTCTAAAGATAAGAAGGGAAAGCCTTTTGTCCCATTGTTCCTTTTGACATTTGAAGTCTTCAATAGAAACCTCCATAACTGTTTGGTTGACTCAAGAGAATCCTCTAATGTTATGCTATTGTCTATATGTAAGAAATTAAACGCAGTCCCTCTCAAAAGTGATAAACATGTGATACAATTAGACAAAACCCAGATAAATTTTATGGGAGAACTAAAAGATGTAATGATCAAGATGGAGACTCGCCCAAAATTCGTTCAAGTAATTGACATCATTGTGGTAGATATCCTAGAAGCTTATGGACTCCTACTAAGTAGCGATCGGTCTGAGAAGTTGAATGGATAATTTAGCACATACTATGCTCACCTTTGGTTTCCATTAAAGGGACACACAAATATGATCAGGATCGATAGGGAAAGATATCTAAAACATATTGTCACCAATCTAGAAACCCTTAACGAACCCTCACCGGCAGATTTCCCCATGCTAGGAAATTATTCCTGTGACTCTGATTTCAAGAATTTCTCCCCCCTCTCATATGATATTCCTCTTACTCAAAACTCTGAAATAAGTTTTCAAGAAAATTTGCCAACGACGACGTAGGAAACCCTCTTTTGTCAAGAACCGGTGTTAGAAATCACAGAACATATAGGAGGAAAGGAGGAAAGTGGTATAAAAAGGGAAGTTGAATGTTTTCACTCACAAATGTGGACCTAATACTCCGATGGATATAAATCGACATAAGGGTCATGGGCAAGGTGCATCCTCATTCATCCAAAAGGTAAACTAAATTTCATGTCATGTAGACTAGAATTTGAATGCACAAACAACACCACCGAGTATGAAGCTCTGGTACAAGGGATACTGAAATCCATAGACTTAAACGCTAAAGAATTGAAGGTTTTCGGAGATTTTGAAATCATCATTAGACAAGTAAGGAACACTATACATAGAAACTCTCCCCACCTGAGGAATTACCAAAAGAAAGTGCACAGGCTAATAGAACATTTTGAAGCCTTCAACATTACAACGATCCCCAGAACAAAGAACACTCTTATTGATTCTTTGGTCATTTTTGCCTCAAGGCTATCACCTCTAGAATACTATGAATCCTCCTGGTTCATTATGGAGCTACTCTACAAACCATTGGTGCCCAACAATATTTCTAATTGGAAGGTTTTTGAAGGAGATGAGCAGACCATAAACGTTTTGACCAATTAGGATAATTTTAAAGACTTGGCTATTGATGATGAAGTATTTCTGGAGCAATTAGCACAAACCGATCCTCATATAGATCAACCGACCTACAAACCAAGGTCTCACACGATACTGAAAGGGGTAGCCAATTTAAAAAATCTTTTTTACTTAAGGGAAATATTCAAAGGGTCAACGAACACAAATACAGGGAGTTCATGTCCCATGTATGAAACTATAAATCTAGGAACCCCGAAAAACCACAAGAATATAAATATTGGCAAGGCAGTATCTAAAGAGGAAAGGAAGGCCTATCTCAAACTTTTCAACAAATATCAAGATGTTTTTGCATGGTCCTACCGAGATATGAAAACTTATGATACTCGTATCATTCAACACATTATCTCGTTAAAGCCTAAAGTGGAAACCTTCCAGCAGAAGCTATGGAAGTACCACCCATCCCTAGAGCCTCTCATGTGTCAGGAGTTAAAAAAATTACTAGATGATAATATTATCTTCTAGGTTAGACACTCTGCATGGGTATCAAATTTTTTTCCTGTGAGGAAAAAGTCTGGGGAGATCCGCCTATGTGTAGATTTAAGAAACCTCAAGATAGCTTCAAAAAAGGAAAACTACCCAGTCCCACCAATGGAGCAACTTTTGTAGATCGTCTCTGGCTCTGAGATCTTCTCCCTAGTGGATAGTTTTTCAGGTTACAACCAAGTTCAGTTTCAGAGGAATACCGTATGAAGACTACTTTCTGAACCAAGTGGGGAACCTTCTCTTATAAGCGTATGCCCTTTGGGTTAATCAATGTAAGGGAAACCTTCCATAGGGCCATAGATGCAACGTTTTGGGGACTAATCAACAAGTGTGTAGTAGTCTATTTGAACGAAGTGACTATTTATTCAAAGAACAAAGAAGATCACATCCAACACTTAATCTAGATTTTCGAAAGGTGTAGGAAATACGGTATATCCTTAAACCCTAAGAAAACTATTTTTAGTGTTGAGGAAGGTAAATTGCTAGGTCATATTATATCTCAAGCAGGAATTCGCATAAACCCAAAATGGATTAAGGCAATAGCTCAGCTTCCATTACCCCACAACAAAAAGGCTATGCAATCCTTCTTTGGGAAAATCAATTTTGTGAGGAAATTCACCCCCATGATCTGCAAAGATGTTGAATTTAAGTGGGATGATGAACAAAAAAGTGCTTTCAACAATATTAAGGCTTAATCGGAAGAACCACAGTATTATATATTGCTTGTCATCATTTCTGATCCACAACAGAATCCATCTTCAGGACATAAGAGCCTGAGGAAAAATACAAGAGAGGAACCCTAATAAATACTAAGGTTGAGTGTAGGAAACCTAAAATGTCAGCTTAGTGAAAACCCTAGGGCTTACTACAAAACTTTTATATAATATTGTTAAAAACAAAGTGATTTTAATTTTATAATCAATTAGTATTAATATTATAATTAATGTTATAAGCTAGTTTTTAGTTTAAATTAAGGATTAATTTTAATTTTATTAGAGGTAATATTAACATTATTATTAATGTTATCTACTAGATTGGGTTTAAGTTAGAATTAATAAATAGTGGTAATAAATATTAGGTTAAATAATTATTTTAATTTTATAATCCAATTAGTATTAATATTATAATCAATGTTATATGCTAGTTTTTAGGTTAAAATGAGGATTAATTTTATTTATTAGAGGTAATATTAATATTATTATTAATGATTTCTTATTAGTTTGGGCTTAAGTTTAGAATTAAAAAAGATAGTTTAGTTGATTAATTAAATTAGTTTAATTTTACTTTTATTAATTTTAGTGAAGATGGATCTTGTTGTGGATATGAAATGTCGACAAGCAATAGATAATATTGTGGTTCTTCCAATTATTTATGAACAAAACTCCCACCACATAAACCTTAACTATCAAATATTAAGGCTGCAATATCTCAAGCCCCAGTGTTGCGAAGTCCCGATTTTAGCAAATATTTATTCCTCTATACTTTTGCCTCCAACCAATCGTTAGCTGCAGTATTGACTCAGAAGGATGATGGCAACAACGAGATCCCAGTCTCATTTATGAGCACTAATATCCAAGGGTCCGAACTAAACTACCCTGCTATAGACAAGCATGCTTATGCAGTATACAAGGCAGTGAAACACTTCAGATATTACATCCTAAAGAACCATACCAAAGTCATAGTGCCTCACCCTACAGTCTGATCCCTATTCACTCAATAGGAGATGGGGAAAAGAAGAGGAAACTGGATGGCAGTAGTCCAAGAATTTGATCTAGATATAAAACCTGCTAAATTGGTTAAGGGACAAGGATTATGCAAACTGGTAGTTGAAGCCTAGGACCAAGTAAATGAAGACCCCAGATGGGAGAATGAACTGGAGTTATGGTGTGGTGAAGCTTCATACGTCTCCCTAGGGAAAGATTCTTGGTATGAGAAACTGAATTATCTGCTGCATCACAGGGTTGCCTAGAAAACCTAAATCCTAGGGAAAGGAGAGCCCTCGGGTTAAAATCAACACAATATCTTCTCATAAATTCGGTACTCTTCCATGTTAATTATGATGGGGTACTCTTAAGGTGTCTCAAATGTGAAGATGCAAACAAGGTTCTGAAGGAGCTTCATGATGGTCCTACAGGTGGAAATTTCGCAGGAAACACCACTGCTCACAAAATACTAAGAGTTGGCTATTATTATCCTACTCTGTTAAGGGATTCTCACACATATGTTAGAAACTGTAAAACTTGTCAAATAAGCCTGGGGAGGGAAAAGAGAGCAGTTGTCCCACTCCAACCTGTGGTCGTTTCCAGGCCATTCGAGCAATGGGGATTAGATATCATAGGATAAATTACACCAAGTTCTTCAAAATAACACAGATACATACTGAATTCCACAGACTATTTCACGAAATGGGTAGAGTCCATCCCTTTGACTCATGTAAACGAAAAGGTGGTGATACAATTCATAGAACAACAGCTGATCATAAGGTTCAGTATGCCTTTCGTCCTTGTTTTTTATATTGTCACTTACTTTTCTTCCACCCTATTAACAGAGTTTGTTCTAAACAAAGGAATCATAATCAAATACTCTACAAACTACTATCCATAGGGGAACGGAGTGGCAAAATTAACCAATAAGAACCTAGGGAGGATATTAAAGAAAAAAGTTGCATACAACTAGATGAATTGGCACATTTCACTCCATAACGCCTTATGGGATGATAGAGTAACACCCAAGGAAGCTATAGGAAATTCATTGTACTTTCTGGTATATTGACATGAAGCCATTCTCCCGAACGGGATATATCTTCCATCTCTTCAACTTGCTCAGGATTCTAGAGGACAACCCTCATTAGTTACACAACAAAGAATTGATACCCTCCTCATGCTAGAAGAAGAAAGGGAGAAATAAAAATTGAATTTCATATCTTATCAGCAGATAGTTAAAAGGTGGTTTGATAAGCATAAGGCTAAAGAGAAGAATTTTGAAGTGGCAAACTTAGTCCTAAAATGGGACAGAGCAAATGAGTTGAAGGGAAAACATTCTAAGTTTCGGGATCTATGGCTTGGACCTTTTCAGGTAGCCGATAAAATTGGGGTAGGCACATATCGGTTGCAGAATCTGAGGGGGGAACCTGACACACTCCCGGTGAATGGCCAAGCCCTAAAAAAATATTTTCATTAAAAATAAATAAATAAATATAAGAATGTGTGGGTATGTTTTCATGATGTTTTTCTTCGAGGTAGGTTGATTGCAGAGTTCATTTTTGTTTTTTGCTTCTTGTTATATCACTTATGCACTTTTTAAGTTTGTGTTTAGCAAGACATTGGTTGACCTTAATTCGTGCGATATGACGAACTCTGTTCCTAACTAATTGCTTACATACAACACAAAAAGCATTGGGAGACCTGTGGTTTTTTTAAAGGGTTTTCTATATAACACGTGTAGATGAACAACCTTGGAAATGTGATGAAGTGTATGTCTGGTGGGTTGGTAAAACCTTAAGGGAAAGGTGGTAAGTTGGAAAGGAATACATGTACCTCAAGACAGAGCTAGCAAAAGATTCACCTTAACCATCTCATTTTGCAAGTAACAGACGTCCTCCTCTCCCACTCACTCAGGCATTTTTCCGAAATAAAATCAACTATATCAAATGAGTGTGCAGTAGGAGAGAGTATCCAGATAACTCTATCAAGGCTATGGATTCTCGCTGGAATCAGATTAGCACTGTAGAAAGTGAATGATGATAACTAAAGGGCCTGGTGCCAGTGAATGATTTACTCGACTCTTCTCAAAGGGGGCATGAGTCAGGGTTACAGGAAATGAAGGTGTAAAAAATATTGAAAAACCCCACAGGCAGGCCCAGATGCACCAACCAGGGAATTTCAAATGCAAGGATAAAAGAGGCTCTTATAAAAAACTAGCTAAGTTATTTTTTAGCTTTTAGATTAGCTGAGCCCGAGGTAGGAATAGAGATTTTGGTTTTTCCCAATAAGTCGACATTTGTTGAGAACTCAACACACCCTAAAAATCCTTTATCAATTTTTTTACTTTTTGGGTACCACTTGATCTTCTACACTGCCTGATTCAATTTCATTTTTGGAAATGTTTTCCTTTTCTTATTTTCATGAATCTCATCACCTATCCAAGTTTTCTTGAACTTATGAAACCCCATGACTAAAAATACCTTAACACCTGAATAAAGAATCAGTGGCCAAACACTTCACCCAATGCGCTCAGTTTTGACATCAGGAGGAATTCAAATAAGAAAAGGAACCACTCGGAAAACCATAGTCCCCGAGAACTGATCTTCATTGGCATCAATAGAAGGAAGTTTTGTTTTGTGTTAAGTTTTTCGCATAAATATATCATCGAGCGCCAATCTCCATCGTCATCGGTAAAAGACAGGGGGGGACATACATTAACGAAGAACAAAAATATATCTCCCCTAGCTGATGCCCGATGCACTTTATCAGAATCGGGGAAAACCCAAAAGGATCAAAACCAACATTTTTACCATGATAAAAGTTACCCCCGATCATCGATCCCCAATAGTTTTCGGCATCAAGACTTTTTCAAGGGAGCTGATCTAAAAGCGCTTTGATAGGTTTATCGTCGATCACCGATCCTGGACACTTTTTGACATTGGAAAGATAAGGTATGTCTAGAACGAATAACTTAAGGAAAGTCTCAACTCCGATTAATACAAGTGAATTAAGTCACTAGTCTTCAACGCCACGTGTCTTTCCAAGGTAAGAGGGTCGTACGGTCTAGTTCTATCCCGAGTCATTCTTGGTTCCCTAGGTCCGAGTCGCACCTCTGAGTCAGCTTTGCTGCGTCAAAATTGTACGATAATATCAATCGATGTTGGAGATTTTTGCATGAGGATATCAATGAAAACATTCATAGCACAACCTCGATCCCCAATCCACCCACTGAAAGAGAGACATGACGGGACATTTTATCATTAGATACGATCAGATTTTGAGCATTTAAGGAGCTAATTAATATATGATCCTGCATTAGTTACTACTCGTGCGTCGATCAAAAAAGTTGTTTAAAATCACCGATAGACCACATCACGACCTGCGTCTCCACCATCAACCCACGATGAATTTAATTTCTAAATATTTGGCAATAGATTTATTGAAAATTCACTCATAACTCGAATTTAATGGTTGATGAGACACTGTAAGATATTTCCTGTTTAAAATCTCTTGAGCCATTGTGAACGAAATCATTTTGCATGTAAGAGAATTCCAGAGCGTCTGAAGGAGAAATACAAGCAAATCAAAGGTTGTATCGACTCTGTGATTATCAAAATAACCAGGTTTTAACAAGCTTCAGAGGTATGTATCTGAGTCTATAAATTTTACATGGCTATACTTTATATGTGTTTATCCAGTTTTTCACGGTCTCTGAAATTTTTCCTAAGGTGCAGGAACAATGCCACCAAGAAATCCAACCACCAAACGCTCACCGAGAGCACCAAAGCTAAAAGAACCAAATATGGGTGAAGGTTCTTCTCCAATAACCGTGAGGCATTTGGAGTACGTCCCTAGGCCGAAGCCTATCTTCAAGACATCAACAAAGAAGGTTTTCATCTAGCCTCTAGCCTTTGGTGATACAGAGGCAAGCACTGGGTCCAACATGGCACTCACACAGTGGCGATATCTCTTTAACAAGATCAACTGAGAGGAATACCCACAATATGTGCCACACGGTGATCCAGACATAAGGACACTCGACGACCAGGTGTTCCCGAACATCCCATGGTCATATCTACATATGGTGGCAAGTAGAAACCCCATTTTTCCCTTCATAGAAGTCATGAAGTGGCTCATTGACCACACCGACACACATAAATGTTTAATCAACGATGACAATGGTGGGTGTGTCAGAGTGTTCCTCACGGTAGAATTTCAAAAATAATACAAACTTAGAGACCCTGAGGAGCGTCTAAACACATAATTCATGGTGAAATTCTATGAACTCCATGACACCAGCTGAGTGATGGCCTCATGGTGGAGGGAGGACAAGAATTTTACCAACCAGAGCACTAGCTAGTATGGGATAGTTAACATAAGGGAGACATATGTCTACTTGATGAATTTCATCTGCCGATTGTACGGAGAGAAAGATTGCTCCAGGTTTTCAGAGGCATGGATTCCTTTGGCATACACAGTTTTTATCGTCGGGTGCAGCTTCAACTGGGGACCAATAATATCCAAGAAACTAAGCATCTGTGTGCAACAGTCTTAGACTCCAAAGGAAGGGGAAGCACCAAATTTTTACATGGCTTCATATATGCTTGATGTCATGTGCTCTAGGAACGTACTCACCGGCATGAATCTAAGTTGGCATGTTGCAGAGCTCCCAGACTATGTCTACTTCAGCATGCTATAAGAAAACAGGTACAAGAAGTCTTACTCCCTCATCTACTATTAATTCATCGCCCGAATTTATTTTATTCTTTTTAAGAAGGTATGCCCAAGGCTATCGGTGGCAGCCAAGAATATGATATCCAAGGTAGGCCATTGGTATTTGGAGGAGCGTTCCACCTACATCAGGGTGTTCTGGGCCACCGGAGCACCACATTTCCTACCAGCTCATGTCCCAGACAGACTTGTCATAGGATAAATATGTTATCAAACCATCTTGCCGGGCTACAATGCCACCCTAGTCAAGGACAAGAAACGGGCTTTCATACCCTACGGTTTCCATTTAGGGTTATACTTGGTAAAGGATACCGCTCAATCCAAATAATAAGGGTTGAGCCAACTTGAATTCAAATCCCCAATGGGCCGATTCCTCAAGCACAATCCAAAGGGTCTGGTTCTACAACATGCTTCATAGGTGTCATCATGTTGGCCATATGCTCACGACAATTTTAAATAAGAAGTCTTCATAGAGAACCCCCATGACTGGGACAAGGTGGTGCAAAGGATGGTCGACCCAAAAATGACCAGTTTCAAGGGAATGAGCATGGATGAATAGAAGGAAGCAATAGATCAGTCGGCTTAAGAGGCCCTAAGAGCCAGGGAAGAAATTAGAGTGGAAGAGGCAATAGAGGTGCAGAATAGGGGGCTGTCGATGACACCAGAGGCACAAGAAAGGGGATTTCTCCTAATGTAACATGCTCAGTGAGTCATTGATCAGCTGTAGAATGACCCAAACCTTGTGGAAATGACAAGGGTCCCTGCCAACAACCTAATCGAAAGCCAGGTAGGTCTAAGTGACCCAAGGCCAATAAAAATTGAAGAGATCATCGGGTTGGATAACCCTAAAATTTCAATGCCACAAGTTGGATCACTAGGGGATGTCTCAGCTTAGCCAGAGATAGCAAGGACATCAGGGAGAGAAATTTCACCAAACCCCCTCGAAGAATTAATAATGACCTATGATGGTGAGGATATTTTGGAGGTTTCCCTGGTGACTCCGGTGTAGATCACATAGGAAAAGGAACCCAAGAAGGCATCTTCCCCAGCTCCCGATGCTCAAATTCAAATCCTTCCACAAAGTTACCAAGTGTCTTAGACACTAAGCTAATCAAATTATCTAGGACCCAAGTGGACAGCCTAAAGGATGAGCTATGGTCAGGCGAACAAGAAGAAGAAGTTCCATAGTAGGAAATCGGCATATCAATAGTCGATTATCAAGTAAGTATCGAGCCTTCCCCTGATGCTTCAATTTTAGTCGATACTTTACCTCACAATGAGAAAAAGCCAGAGACCGAAATTTCAGAACACATGGAAGAGGTTCAAGAACCCAGTATTGAATAGATATACACTGTCAGGAGCTTGGGAAACATGCTTACCTGGGGAGAGAAACAAATCCCCGAACCCGTGGATCAGGTCACTGATATGCAAGCCATCTCTTATGACCGAAAGAGGAAATCCATCATGAAAAGAATCACCAAGAAGAGGAGTCTCTCTCTGGATCGCTCCATCCTCATCACCACAGAGGAGACATTGATTAGCACGGATCATTCCAAGACATCCGAGCTTATCGACATAGTGATGGAAATCATAGATGCCACCCTGGATAGAGAGAGGAAGGATGAAGAGGATTTGGTCGATGCGCTAAAGGAGTTGGAGCATCTATGCCATTTAGAGAAATATTATCAGGACTCCACACAGGCCACAATGTTCCTGAGAAGCGAATTCCAGGAGGCCTACAGTAAATTTACGAATGAGCAGCACCTTTAGTTGATTTCCAAGAAGACACCCTCATGGCACTGGTGATGTGCAAGGATATGGAAATATGGTATGAGAAATCACACTAAGCAGTGGAAAGGATCGACTACATCAGTGTGGTTCAACAGGGTTGAGATTCCAAAGAGCACGACATTTGGGTACTAAGGGATAGCAACATCGACCACATAAATAAGTCAGCCAAATACTGGGCAAAAATGGACCAAGAACCTCATTAGGAAATCCAAGCTAAATGGGTCGAGTGTGAAAATAGTTGGAAAAAGATCAACCAGGCGATGAGAGACATCGACCTTCCATAATTTAGCACACCCGATGACTTTGTCGACTTGCATGACATAGTCAAATTACATGTCGAACAAGACTCATTGTGGGTTGCGTAGATAGCAAAGGTGGCGAACATGGCATTGGGTCAAGTGCAATAGTTCATGGAACACCCGATCAAGGCTCGAACAATGTTGCAGTAGTTAAGTGATAGCATAGACAAGTATCGGGCATGGGTAGTGGAGATAAAGGAGATCCTTTCGGCCCCAATGTATCAACATAGATTCCTGTATGACAACACATGCGAGGATCGTTTCATCAAATGGTCGGAGTACGAGAAGAATCATCCACTCAAATGAAACCATTTTATGACTCTTAGAAGACTGAGAGATGAAAGCGCCATGTGGTGACGGTTTTTTTTACTTAGATTGCACTTTTGATAGTTATTTTTAGTTAATAATATGTTATAAATAAGAGGATCAACTTGTTAGAAGGGGTCGATGGTTTTGGCAAAGACCCTCATTTTTGGATTTGTGAAGAAATATTTCAGAGCTACCTTAATTGAGAAGTCATGTTTAGGACCAAAGACAAGTTTATGTTCATTTTTCATCAAAAGTGTAAGTGATTGGATCTGAAGAAGAATTATTTCTTATTTTTATCTCATGAATGGATGTTGTAACAAGTAAGAGCCTCTGAATTTGTTGATAAGTTATCTAATTCAATATTTTTATAGTTCTTGTATTTAATGATGAAAAGTAAATCATTGTGTTAATGTGTGATCAATGATTAGAGCTAAGGAAACTAATTTTCTTGCCATCATTTATTACATGTATGTTTTCTTCTGATAATTGTATCTCAGCCAATGATTGGAACACCAGCAGGTTAATGTATTAGTATTAGGCTTGTCATAGGTTGAATAATCATTTTTTGTATACTGGAGCATAAGGGTTATCCCGAGCTCAGCCTTCTTCAGTAGTTAAGCATTTCCCCTTTGTTACCTAGCTGGTTTATACCAGCATTATCTTGTATTGATCCCACCTATAAGAGAAAATACAAAAAGAGAACATTCAAACTGAAGGAGGATCTTTCACAAGAAGACATCATGTCAATCACTACATAAAGCCCATTGATTAATTGGCCAGATCGCAAGATCTGGAGAACCATTCTACCATTAAATGTTGCATAGTCTAATTGGGCCTCGTTGGTGGGTTTTGTTTCTACTATTGAGTTAAAGGGATTTAGGACCCCTCAATAGGTACCTCTCCTTATTTCTCACCTTTCTTTTATAAAAATATTTGGTTTGACACTTGTCTTCTCATGTAATATTTAATAATTTTTAAAAATTAAAATAAATATTATTCTCCCCCAACGCATGTCACACTTTCCCCAATTTTCACATGTTTAATCCCTTTTAATTTTAATAATTATGCATTTTCCCTCACACTCCTCAATTAGTTCCTAGATTTTCTCCTAGTTGTCCCTTAGTTCCCCAATTTCTCTTTTATTGTGTCTCCCAACTAATTTACAGTTGGATTTTGATTAGGACTCTTCTTCTAGTTAGGTTTTTGAGTCTAGATTGACTTAGGATTATAAATCCATGTTGACTACCCATTCTCTCATGATTTAATTTCTTTTAATTTAAAATTTATTTTATTAATTTCATGCACATGTCTTAATTTATTCTCCTCTCTCTAGATTTTAATTAGTTTAATCTTCCTTAGGCCCATTCCTACCATTTCTAGAATTTTATTAAGCATAACAAATCAACCTAGATAATAATATGTTCTCTTTCAAATTTAACATAAAGTTATAAAAAATTATTTCTCTTTTCTATCAGCTCTAATTAATTGTTTTTTTCTCTAACAGGTCTAAGTATTCATTTTATTTTCTAGGGTCTTCTAGATTTTTATTGACTCGCAATGTATTCATGCAA
>SNQJ01S0058971.1:64040-88665 GCA_010110895.2 Picea sitchensis
CGACCATTAAAGGTGACAACAACCCAATGCCCAAGTGAACAAAACACAATGACGTAGAGTGCTTCCAACCATTAAACCCCATAAAAACCAAAGATTGGATAAAATGATACAAAAGTGTGAGGACATCCAACCACCCAAAACTAAACAAAACCCTCCAACCAAACCAACAAGGGAGACAGAGAGCCCTTATGGTTGTTAATACTTAGGATGATCAATAACATTGTGACTCCAAAAATTACTGTAGAGAAAACCATCAACACTCCATTTCAAAATCACAATTTTACACAGTTGAAATACTTAAGGAAAGAACAAACCAATACACTTGAGCCAGTATTCATTTCATAACTAGAGTAGACTCATGGATGGGAAAAAAAAATACATACCTACGATCAAACACCTTAAAACTCGAGTTGGCTGAGCGGTTCCTTTGTGCTAAGAAATAAAAACATAACCACAACAACAAGGTTGAACAATAACCCGACTAAGGTGGAGGCCAATGAAAGGAGTAAGGGTGACGCGCAGTAAATTCACATTGCCTCCACCCATAGTCAATTAATTCATTAGTACACACCAACCATTAACCATAAACTATTCAATTAAACCATGCGTTGGAATCTGCGTCTATTTCTTGTTAAATACGCCACCCACATCATACCTTCCATTTCCGACTTGACCATATTACGTATCAACTACATAATCCAATAAACCATGTATCGAATCATCACCAATAGCACGATCCACATCAACTTATGCCATAACATAAACACCATGCATATCAACTATATAACTCAAAAAAATTCACATAGCTATTAACTTAATAGCTAGGATAACAACAATTCATTAAAAATTGATGCATGTAGTATAGTAAATAGCAAGGTTTTAGTTTCTTCCTTTTGCTTTTATATTGCCTTTTGCATTTTTCAAATTGCTTGTGTATGTTATTGCTAACATGTTTATTGTGCAGGTTTCTTAGTAAGAGATCCAACAAAAGATAACAGTGATAACAAGGATAACATAGGCCGTTGTGAAATAAAACTTGAACCTAGAGCAACATGAAAACCACAGAACATGCCTTATCCATCGCCAATAAAATATATTATATCACCATGTAAGCAATGTCGAACAGTARCACAACATCAAATAAGCATTGGCCCTGATMTCCAATCTATAAGGGGGTCCCACCTACTAGTATTATTTATCTTTTATAATAATAGGMTTTAGCAACAGTTTGCRGGGAAAACTTTGTTGCGATTTTAATCGTCAACATGCGACACCCCCAATTTTCCTGGTTTGACCAAACTTTGATTGGTCATAAATTTTGCATACGATCTCCGCTTGAGGTGTCATTTGCACTGTTGGAAAGATGACRACAAGATCTATGCAATAATGTCCTTTTAATGAATTTTTGAGATGGGTCAAATTTTGAGCATTTATGGATCCCTTGGGACCTCTGTGAGCATTCTGGATCCTCCTRGACCTTTACGAGCGTTCCTTAGATCCTCCTGGATCACACCTCCCCACTGAAGAATTTTTGGACCTCCAAAAGTATAAATATTCAGCAACTTAGTGATGATAATTCACTCTTCCATCTTGCTGATTMTTTTGGAAATAAGTCTTCATATTGGGTCTTCGATCTTAGGTACTAGATCAATGTACTTTTGTCCACTTCTATGGAATATGGCTCTGAATATGGCCTATGGMATCRTAGCTAATATGATATATAGCTTCGGTTCTGGTTCATAAATTTTCAAACTACAAAAGTCATGTTAAATGAGTCTCTATAATACCTGTACTTGTATTTCAACATCCACTCCCATCTCCTTGTGTTGAAGATAGTCTATCTCGTCCAATATGAAACTGTTGACGCTTGAATCCATCAGGACATAAATGACAACCTCACGAGGATATGAATCCTCCTGCACTTTTATAGAGGCGATACTCCTCTTTGGCTTATGATATTCTTAATAACTTTCAAGATTAAAAATAATATAGGACCTTGAGATAGTCCAATATTTTATGCTCAAAGAATGATTAAAATGATGAAAAGTAAAAAGATTTATAAAAGTGCATTCCTGAGAAATGGAAGAGGAATTTCACACATCACACATTGCAAAAAATAAACAAAATTTCCTCACATCCATCATAGTGAAAATAAATATTTCTGATCACATCAAAATAAAAGAAGATGGTCTGGACGCATAAAAGAAATTTTATAGAATACATGCTTGTATAGCTCAAAATACTATTATGATAGATCAACTTCAAATATTTTATACTCAAAACTCAGAGTTATAAAATACAGTCAAAACTGATCCCGAATTAGTTCTTTGGGATTTCTCAAAACTAATAAAGTCTATTACAATTCTTTGAAACTTAAAGGCATTTTTCCGAAGGACTAGGATTGGAACTCCCACAGACCATAACTAAAACATACACAAGAATATAGAATGTAGAAGGAAGAAAGTGGGTGGATGTCGAACAACAAAATCTGGAAAGAAGACAAAGAGAAGGTTATCATGATTCAGTTATACCTTTCTATTCAAAGAAGAAGAATAACTGGATGAAAACTGATAAAGAAAGAAGCATGTGATCAACATGAACTTACTATGATGGAATATCTCTCCTCTTCATTTTCTTGTTGTTGTTTCCTTTATACTCTTGTAGGTTGCAGTTTGATTATCGGTCATAACTACCTCTGTTGATATTTCATAGATATTGGCGATTGAAGTATTCAACCATTCTTGCATAAAGTCCCTTAATAGAGCAATGGTTACTTCTTGATTTATCTTAACATTAAATGAATCCTTTTCAATTTCCCTAAGATCAACAGATAAATTTTGTAATATATTTTCAATATATTCATTTTTTTCTATGTATTCGACAAGCCAGTTGTCAATGTCATCATTGTAAATTCCATCATATTATCAAAATTTTCAGCCGATGTCCTTTTTAATTCTTCAATTTTTTCTTCAAAATGATATTGAGTCATAATCATAGAGTTTGAAAGATACTTAGGGCCTGGGACTTCAATGGTGGTTCCAACGATATCCAAGTCAAGGATTTTCAAATATGCTTCATTTTTCCTCCTTGTTAAGTCAATCGATTGAGTTATCAACCCTTTTAATACATTAATTCATTCCATCCAACATGATTTCAATTGTTTGATGCGGTTCAAAGATGGTATATTATCTTTATTTCTTGTTTGCTTTGTCATTTCCGAGACTTTCATTGGAAACATCACAATTGCGTCAATGTATAACCCTTCATCATTTTTAAAATTTGAGTTTAAATATTCCTTGGTATTTTGAATTCTTAAACCAAGAGAAGCAAAAATCTTTTCCATATCCCACAATTCTACAATTAATGACATTCTTTTCTTAATATTTTGTTCAAAGAAATGTTGGGTGGCAATGATTAAACTGAAAAATCCTTTGACCCTTGAACTTGGTTTTGGGTTTTCTTGAATACCCTTTCTAAGACGAATCATAACAGCATGATAAGCTAGAATAGGTGGAGGCATGAGGGTTCCCTCCAATTATTTAATTCTTTCTTTCAACTAGGCATTCTCTTCTTCCATGTGTGCAATTGAAACATCAAGTGCATCCCTTGTAACTCTATGTATAGATGATAATTTGGAAGGTAACATATATCAAGTGTCAATGGTAGACCATAGCTTCCCACTCTTACTCTTTACGTTTCTCTCAAAAATTAATTTCTTAGATTCTTTATCAAAAGATGCATTTTGTACAACAAACGTTTCCTCATCAGAAAATGTCTCATCCTCGATCATGAGTGTAGAGACACGTTGTGCATTTTCTCGAGCTGATACTTCTAGATATGGGAAAGTAATGTTTTCAATATCTACATCCAAATCCATATTATCTAACAAAAAATCATCTTCCAAAGCATGTGTTTCATCCCCTTCCTACTGTGAATTAGTTCTTTTTCCTTTGACCTTTAGTTTATGGGGATTCTCCAGGTTCCCTTTAGGAGGGTTCCTCTATTCATCATCTCCAAAGTTATTGCTATGCATTTTTCTCCTATGAGACGTTCCTTGTTGAGGATTTTCCTTTGGTAAGGAATTTCTTCAAGAGACAACTGACGACTAAACATTTTTATCCCTCAAGGGTTTACCTCTTTCTTTATGATGCTCTATAGTGCTTATGACAATTTCTATGTTTTCATAATCTCTATCGGCTTCTTGGTTACTAGGATTGTGACTGCCATTTTTTTCTTCTTTATTGACAGTTGAATTTAAAAGTGCAGGGCTTAGCCCAACTGAAAGAAAATGATTATAAAAAAATGTGATTCGGGTTGAAACCCTTGATTTCCTCCACAAATATCAAGTCATAATTCTCTAAATAAGCAACATATTCATCTATATTGGAAATTCCTTGGAGAAGAATTTCACCAACTTTCCACATGAGAGGTATGAACTGCGTTTTCATTTTTTTCCAGATAAAGTATGGAACCCTAATTTATATTTCCTAGCTATCTCAATGATAAATAGTTTATCAGATATATAATAGKGAAGGAAAATAGGTTTTTCAACAAAGCAGAAAACCCYGATGACATTATAATCTTCGATTTTCTCCAGAACTCCTCTTCCCTTCAGAAAAGTCGCTACTTCTAATGATATCYGCGAAGTGTCATCCCAAAATAACAATGTCTTGAATTTAGATACAAAATCTGAATACACCTCATAAAAATGAGGGTTGAATCTTTGCCTCCATAGAGCTTAGTACCACATGGTCACATGGTCCACCTTTATTTTGATTCTCCGGGCAATTTTTAAACCCTCAAAAGTGTGATAATATGTAATAGAAAATATCAAATAGGATGACATATAAAAACTTCTATCAGACTTGAAATTAGTCAACAATGTAGTGATTTCATTTGAAATGATCTTCGCCTAGTCGAAGATAGCGTTTTCATGAGCCACAAAATGCAATATATAAAAGGTTATTCAAGGAATTTTCTCTGTAGAGTCATGGCCAACAATTCAAGTGAATAACCAAGAAATTTATTTATAAGTATTATTTAAAGAACTTACCTGAATTCTAGATATGTCCTCAGACATTGACATAGTCATGCAAATATTCTTGAAGAAGCTCTATTCCATTGTTCTTGCTTTTAAAGAAATTTCTAGCTTCCTCCCCTTTATAGACCAGGTTCGACTCTGGTAATTTAAGCACTTCTCTAAAATATTGAAGGCGCCAATGAGATAGGAGAACTATTATGCAATGTGATGACTCTTCTATTTTGAATAAGCTTATCAACACACCATGTGACAATATACTTGCATTCAAAGACTTCTGGAACACATCCCGCAAGAACTATTCTTGAGGTCTACACTTTGTTGTCTTATATATCCATCAATTTTGAGTAATACCACTAGGAGTGGGACCAATGATAATTCTGATCTTCCCTAGCAAAGAGGTTCAAAGTATCCCCACATAATGACTATTTTCTCATGGATGTCCTAATGAAGATCGCCAATTTTTCTTGTAATATTAACTTGCACAGTAAAATGAACTTGAGTTAGATTTATTTTTATGGAAATATTAGCTCAAAATAACTATTACTAGCCTCGGTAATAGAATCATTAATTAATGACCACTTCAATAATAAATTTGGTAGTTGGGTCTGTATAAATAACGATAAACATGACATTGAAAAATGTGAAGGAACAAGTAGTGATGAAGAAACGAGGTTGACGATTAGTATGAAAAGGTGTATACACAAGTATGAGGGTCCGTGAGTCCAAAATTATGAAATGGATAAGTATTGGAAAGCGTCGGGTTGACAATAGAGAGAGTGGAAGTGCACCATGTAGGTCCGCAGGTTCGAGAGTTCGAAAGTATGAAATGCAAAATCATTCTAAGTGTTGGGCAGAATTATACATGGGTAAACGAAAGATAATGCAAGTGCGAGAGTCTGTGATTCTGAAATTCCACGAACGTGAAAATTGACTAAGTATGGTAGTACCAAGAAAGGGAAGAAGAAGGGATAAAGATAAAACTGGAAAAGGGAAAGTATAGAAGGGGGGGAAAATAGGTAATAAAAGAGGCGAGAAAATAGAATTAAGGGAGGGGGGGAAAGAAAAAAATGGGTTCAAGAACTAGCTCCAACTGTGGGATGATAACCCCCTGTGGGTTATCAAGAATCTAGAATCTCATGATCAACTATTTTATCCTTTGGGAAATGGACTCGAAATAGAAGGATATACATAATAAAATGAAAAACTATGTACAAAGAGAAGAGAGAATTTTAAGCGAAAAAACTTTTTAGGTGTTTCCCATTGACAAGAAACAATAACATTTTCCCCTTCATGTATTTAATCATATATGAATTAAAACCAAGGATTTTATAAATCATGTAAGGTCCGATCTAGAGTGCTTCAAATTTTGTGTGCATTGATGGTTTCTCCTTAGCTTTGTTCCATAGTAACACCAATTCTCCTTTTTGAAAATTATTGACTGTTGCACTTTGATCAAAATATATTTTGACATTTTGCTGCCTCTGAGATGTTCTATGAAAATATTCACTTCTTTCTTCTTCCAATATTGATAATTGATTTAATCTCTTTCATAGGAGTAATATCTTCAATGTATTCTATGTTAACTGCATGAGTCAAGGAATTTAGTTCAAGGTTGATTGGCATTTTTTTTTCCTTTCCATAAACCAACATATAAGGAGACATCCCAATACTGTCTTTCAGGGTCATTCTTCTTTCCCAAAAAGCATCTATCAATTTCAAATGGCAATTCTTTTGATTTTGATCAATATTTTTCTGTAAAATATGAATGAATGTCTTATTGTTAGATTCGGAAAGACCATTCCCTTGTGGATAATAGTTCGAATATTGTCCCATAACAATGCCATACTCTCTGTAAAAAATTGTAAATTTTTACTCGATGAAAATTGAACCATTATCAGTGATGAATTTTTCTGGAACACCAAATCTTGATAAGTTATTATCCTTAAGGAATTTAATTAATTCATTAGAATCAACCGTTTTCAGTGTTATTGCCTCTTTCCATTTAGTAAAGTAGTATGTAGAAGTAAGCATATATGCATTCCCCTTACTATATTTTTGATTTATTGGTCCAATGACATCTAGTCCCCATTGGGCGAATGGTTTTTCTACATATATGGGTTGTAAAGGCATTGGAAATATTTTCATATTCCCTGAAAATTGTTGACAAGAGATACATTTTCTCATTTTATCATATGAGTCCCTAAAAACTGATGGCCAATAAAATGCGACTCTTATTATTTTATGCATTGTAGTAGTAGGCACAAAATTCCCCCCAAAGATGCCTTCATGAAATTCTTGTATTAATTCTTGAGCCCTCTTTTCATCAACACACCTTAATAACATGCTATCACAATTCCTTATGAATAATATTTCAGCAATCAATACATATTGGTTTGATTTCATCTTTACTTCTCTTCTTTTCTTTGGAGTCATGGTGATATGAAAGTGTCCATATTTCAAGAAAAGCACAATATCTTTGTACCACTTGGAACCATATATAGGATCCCTAATTGAAACTACTGAAATCATTCCATCCAGACCATCACTACAGAAAATGAGCTTACATAATACTTTGCCTTTGATTGCCTTCATAGGCTTTATTTCAATGTCATATTCTTGAATCTTTGCCAACCAGTTCTCCCATTTCCCTTCTCTCAATTTCTAGTTTAAGAGCATCTTCACTGGAGAATATGGGACATATGAAATGTCATGAGAATTTAATATGTAAGTTTGAAAGTGTGTTACTTCCTTTACGAGAGAATGGCTTGTCTCTCCAACTCTTAGTATATTAATTCATAATCATGGAGAGTCTTACTCATGAAACTGATTGGTAGCTCTTTACCCTTGGCATCTCTTTGAGTCAAGATAGTTTCCACAACAGTTTCTGTTGAAAATGAATACATGATGAAATCTCTTTGAAAATCCATACTAATGAGGACTGGAGCTGTAGCGATTTCATTTTTGATGTTACTAAATGATTCCAATGTATTTAAAGTCCATTCAAACCTTTGATCCATTTTTAACAATGAATTGATCGATTTTACAATGCTTGCGTAATCAAGGACAAATCTCCGTACAAATTTGATTTTTCCAAAAAATGACTTGACTCCTTTATTAGATGATGGGGGGTTGAGTTCATTAATATCTCTAACCCTCTTAGAGTCAATATAAATTCCTTATTTTCACACAATATGCCCCAATAACTTTCTTGTTGTCACAACAAAGAGACATTTTTTTGGATTTAAAGAAACTCCATATAATCTACACCTGTCAAATACTTTCCTCAGATGATGAATGTGCTCATTTCGTGTCTTTGAATGGAATGTAAAATTATCTTGATAGTATACCATGAAATTCCCTATCAAACCTTCAAATGCATGGTCCATAGCTCTTTGAAACGTATCTCCAACATTCTTTAACCCAAATTGCATCTGAGTGTATGCATATGTTTCCCAAGGAGTTATGAAAGTCATCTTCACACTATCTTCCTCTGCAACCAAAACTTGATTATATCTGAAAAAACCATCTAACATGGACATACAAGAAGATCCCGTGATTTGTTGAAGAAGAAATTCCATGTTAGGAAGAGGATAATTATAATTTACACTTGATTTATTTAGATCCCTGAAATCCACACACATTTGAATCTCCCTAGTATTTTTTCTCACAACCACCAGATTTGAAATCCAGTCAGAATGCATGATGGGATATATTATTCCAAATTTCTTCAATTTTTCCAACTCAATCTTTACCAATGGTTTCAACTTGGGATTCATCATCCTTGTTTTCGTCTTGGCCAGTTTTGCTCCTTCTCTTAATGGGATGATATGCTGAAATATTGTCTTATCATATTCCTTGAAATCATCATAACTCCATGAGAAAACGTCAAGATATTCTTTGAAGAGGGAAACATATTGATCAACTTCTTCAGATGTACAATCAATTCCCTAGTTGATGTAATTTGGGGAATTATTAGTCCCACTGTTGACTTTTCTTGTTTCTTGAACTTTTCGGACCGATACTTCTTCCATGATATTTTTGGCATGATCAAATCTTGTGACAAGAGATTCACACTGGACAAAATTCTTCGGAACATAGACAATATCATTATCTTCATCTTCATTCTCATTTACTAGAAAATTCTATAGGTCTTCACCATTTTCAAAAACTTGAAGATACTTCTGGTTATCATGTACCGAAGGTCAAAATACTCTCTTTACCTGAAAAGACATTTCACTATGGATATCATCTAGGTTTAGCAATGAAGCAACCAATGCTAATGAATCTGCCTTATGATTTTTATACCTTGGAATGAAATAAATATTAAAAGAACAGAAGGTCTTCATTAATTCATTTACTCTTTTGAAATATAATTTAATCCTTTCTTTCTTAATCTTATATTTCTGAGTAACTTGATTTATTATCAATTCAGAGTCGCCAGTCACAATCAAATGTTCAATATTCATTTCCCGTGCAAGGATCAATCCTTGAATGAAATCCTTACACTCTTCTTCAGTATTTTTGCAAGAAAACGTAAGTCTGATGGCATGTGGGTGTACAATTTTTTCGGGGATTTTAAGAACAATTCCAACTCCGCTCCCTGAGCTTCAACAAGCTCCATCGAATTCCATCCTCCAATAGTTTGCAAAATGATTGTCTTCATTTTTTATATCATCAATCTGCTCCATATCCACGATGGCATAGTTTCCAATACCAACATTTATATAATATTCCATTAGCTCGTTATCTTTATTTTTGAAAGAAAACAGTCTCCTAGGTTCACGAGGAACCTTGATCATTGCCCTGTATTTATTCGGCAACATCATGCAACTTCCATCATTCATTATATATCCCATGATCATGGATGACCAGTCTCTTCTAAGGACAACTCTGTATGCAAGAGGAAGATCCACCACCACAATATTGAAAACTGTAATAATATGGGGAGCAACAGTAATCCAGGCATAAAAATATTTAATTTCTTCATACGCTGGCGCTTGCCTGGAATCAATTGCGTAAATTATTTTTCCTATTTCATAGTATTTGGTGCAACTCATACCAAGGACCTCCATTACTGCCAAAGGCATGATATTGTTTGTCGTGCCTATATCAACTAGACAATTATGGAGTGTAACATCATGGTTTTCTATCGAAGTATAGAAGGGTGGGAATTTGTCTCTCAACTTTACTACTAATGTATTTTGACTTTGCTTTGGGTTCACGACAACTGCTTCAATTCTTCCTGATGGCTCGTCTAACAACTTCAAAATATTTTCCCTCTACTGGGGAATATTTGCCACTTCTATGAAAGGGAGAGTAATCCTCAACTTACTTATATCATCAACAACAACATATATCATCTAACGGAGCTTTGGCATCTGATGTTGCTTCTTAAGTCCAGTGTTGATTATCACAATTTTGTTACTCTCTTTCTCATTCTCATTCTCTTTCTCTTTGTTTTTTCATAATTTTCTTTATTTTTGGACTTATTTACAAATGCCTATGTTTGGGCAACGTTTTCTTGCAAGTCATGATCATCTTCGTCTTCTTCAAATATATACATGGACGTCTTGCACCCGTCTGTCTGTACAAATTCAAAAATTTCTTCTGGTAAACAATCATTTTATGCTTCAACTATCTGTTCATTGTATGGTTCATCAAGAACCGTTGCATTCAAAATTAGTTGTTTGGGGACCCTCTATCTTTGTTGATTACCATCATTTTCAAACCTCACTCTCTGCTCTTGAGGAGGATTTCTTCTTTGTCTTGGGACTAACATCCTTGGATTGGGTATATAATTATCGTTTCTTCTCAATCTTGTTATTTCATTTTGCATTTGTTTGATCGTTCTTTTCATCTGTGCAATCTCGATCCTTTGCTTAGTCTCATGGGCTGCAACAGGGTTTGTTTTCACATCCAGTATAGTTCCCTTAAAAAATCCTCCTCCAATGGTCTAATTTTGACTTGGTCATGGACTTTGATCTTCATTCCTTTTCGAACTAGATGCTCCTTGATCATAAATATTTAGATTACCCATCTTCCTTTGTACTTTTCCAAGAATAATATCAGGGTCAACACACATTTCAATCATGATTTCCTCCATTTTCGTACCCTTGATCATTGCTTCTTCTAGAGTATCAATTTGGGCGAATCTAATAGAAAACTTCACATTTGGTGGAATGGAATTATTATAACAACCAAGTATCACTGGATCATTAGGCCTTTTATCTTTTAAAATCTTGTTCATAATTTTATTGAATATGAGATTAAAGTCTCGTATCCTTTCATTTTTATTTAGATAAATTTGAGTAAAATTAGTGAGAAGAGTATGATACACGACTGGGGGAGCGAACATATTTATAAACATAGCTTCGAGATCATCAAATGAACCAATCGATCTGGTGGGAAATTTCGTATACCATTCATAAGCTTGCCCCGATATGGTTTGGAGAAACAACCTTACCATTACGTCATTGTGTTCAATAAGATGGAAATCATAAACATCCAAAAAAAAATCAATATGCCTCTTAGCATCAATAATTACATCTCCAGAAAATGTCTTCAGATTTCCTTTAGGAAGAAGAGGTAACTCATGTTGTTAACCTCACAGGTCGAGTGGAGAGTCCCTTATTCTTCTCAAATCTCTGAATATTCGCCTATCTTCATGTATTAATTCTTCTCATATTTCTTCATGTGGTTATTCTCATATTTCTTCTCTTCTTTCTTCATTTATTTCCTCTCGTATTTCTTCATGTGGTTCTTCTCGTGTTTCTTCTCTATCAGCCATGTCTGGAAATTCCTTCTTTTCTTCAAGAGTATGGTTTTCAAATTTTGAGGTGTGCAGTTGCTTGCTTTTGCTTCTAGTGATTGGTCCTTTGTATTTGTCCAACTTCAATTCCTTCCTTTCTCTCGAGCTTGTCTTTTGTTTCTCCGGTCTTGTCTTTCGTCTCTTCTTTGTCTTCAAAGAATTTCTCTTTCTTCTTCTTGACCTAGTGTCTCCCAGGATCTTTTTAGTTCTTCTCTCATTCAAATAGTTGTTATCACAAGATTATATAACTGATGAAGAATACTTCATTGATTATTCAATCCGATCTCTAACTGGGGTTGGTTGGCCTAAGGGAAATTCATATAATTTTATAATATAGAACCAAATATTAAATATTTAAATTCAGTCCTTCCCTTATATGGTCACAAAAAATGTTGACGCTTGAATCTGTTAGGACCGAAACGACAACCTCAAGAGGATATGAATCCTCCTACATTTTTATATAGGTGGTACTCCTCTTTGGATTAAGATATTCTTAATAACTTTCAAGATAAAAAATAATATAGGACCTTTAGATAGTCCAATCTTTTATGCTCAAAGAAAGATTAAAATGATGAAAAGTAAAAAGATTTATAAAAGAAAATTCTTGAGAAATGAACCAGGAATATCACACATCCCACATTGCAAAAAGTAAACAAAATCTCCTCACATCCATCATAGTGAAATAAATATTTCTGATCACATCAAAAGAAAAGAAGATGGTCTAGATGCATAAGATAAATTTTATAGAGTAAATGTTTCTATAGCTCAAATTTAGATTATGATAGATCAACTTCAAATATTTTATACTCAAAACTCAAAGTTATAAAATACAATCAAAACTGATCCCAAATTAGTTCTCTGGGATTTCTCAAAAATAATAAAGTTTGTTACAATGCTTTGAACCTTAAAGGGATTTGTCCAAAGAATTGGGATTGGGCCTCCCGTAGACTATAAAGAAAACATATACAGGAAGATAGAATGTAGAAGGAAGAAAGTGGGTGGATATCGAACAACTGAATCTGGAAAGAAGACAAAGAGAAATTTATCAAGATTCAGTTATACCTTTCTATTCAAAGAAGAAGAATAATTGGATGAAAAATGATAAATAAAGAAGCATGTGACCAACATGAACTTAATATGATGGTATCTCTCTCCTCTTCATTTTCTTTCTATTGTTTCCTTTATACTCTTGATGGTTGCGGTTTGATTACCATTCATAACTACCTCTGCTAGAATTTCAGAGATCTTGGCAATTGAAGTATTCAACCATTCTTGATAAAGTCCCTTAATGGAGCAACACTTACTTCTTGTTTTATCTTAACATTAAACAACTCCTTTTCAATTTCCCTAAGATCAACAGATAAATTTTGTAATATATTTTCAATATCTTCATTTTTATTTGTGTATTCAACAAGCCAGTTGTCAATGTCATCATGTGTAAATTCCATCATATTATCAAATTTTTCAGCCCATGTCCTTTTAAACTCTTCAATTTTCTCTTCAAAATGTTGTCGATTCATAAGCATAGAGTTTGAAAGATACTTAGGGTCCGGGACTTCAATGGTGGTTCCAACGATATCCAATTCAAGGATTTTAAAATATGCTTCATTTTCCCTCCTTGATAAGTCAGTCAATTGAGTTATCATCCCTTTTAATACATTAATTCGTTCCATCAAGCATGATTTCAATTGTTTGATGAGGCTCAAAAAAGGTATATTTTCTTTCTTTCTTGTTTTCTATTTCATTTATGAGACTTTCATTGTAAACATTACAACTCTGTCAGTGTAGAAACCTTCATCATTTTAAAAACATGAGTTTAAATATTCCTTGGTATTTTGAATTCTTAGACCAAGAGAAGAAAAACTCTTTGTCATACCCCACAATTCAACAATTAATGACATTATTTTCTTAATGTTTTGTTCAAAGAAATGTCGGGTGGCAATGATTAAACATGAAATTCCTTTGAACCTTGAACTTGGCTCTGGGTTTTATTTAAGACCCTTTCCAGGACGAATTATAGTAACAGGAGAATCTAGAATAGGTGGAGGGATGATGGTTTCCTCCAATTCTTTAATTCTCTCTTTCAACTGGGAATTCTCTTCTTCCATGTATGCAATTGAAACATCAAGTGCATCCCCTATAACTCTATGAATAGATGATAATTTGGAAGGTAACATATCTTGAGTGTCAATGGTAGAGTGTAGCTTCCCTCTCTCACTCTTTGTAGTTCTCTCAAAAACTAATTTCTTAGAATCTTTATCAAAATATGTATTTTGTACAACAAATGTTTCCTCATCAAAAAATGTCTCGTCCTGAATCATGAGTGTAGAGACAAACTATACATTTTCTTGAGAAAATACTTATTGTAACATCAAGTTCCACTAATCACATTTTATACACTGACTTATTCTTTGAGGACACTTGCGAGCAAGTGATCCGGTTAATACATGGTACATTATGATTATCAGTTTGTTTAGGTGTTTATGCTATGATTGAGTAGTGAAGATTTATATGCTATTATTATTGATGTATGGTATTGACAAGTATTATAATGAGGTTTCCTGAGTGTGAAAGAAATGTGATATGATGAGGATGTTGATGACATCGATCGACTTCCTTGGACTCCGGATTGAGTCAGGGAGTGGATTATTTACTTTGGTTACGAGTACTTGATTTATTATGCATATATTATATGGTGATTTTAGTTATGGATTTCATATATATGAGTTATGGATGTTATCTTTGTCAGTGGATGTAGGTATGGTGATGCTTGCTAATATGAACCACATATAAAGGGGTCATACACAAATATCATATGGATGAGGGAGAGGTGTGGAAACATCCTTGTCAAAACCTACTAGCACTCCCACCGTGACCTGAACTGAAGGTTAACGACTGCCTTGTTCCGATAGGTTCACGATGTCATGGGGGAAAACTGAGACAATCGCTCATAAGGATTTCTGAGGGTCACACAATAAGGAAGATTCTATATTCCTCAGTAAGCCCTTAGTCTCACACAAGGTCTACAAGTGGAGTATTGACTCCAAGCGTCAGACAACTTCCAAACAAAGTCGACGATGAGAGGCACCCTTGGAGCATGGTGGTGCGTCTTGAAGGGCACGTTGCATGAATACATTGCGAGTCAATAAAAATCTAGAAGACCCTAGAAAATAAAATGAATACTTAGACCTGTTAGAGAAAAAAACAATTAATTAGAGCTGATAGAAAAGAGAAATAATTTTTTATAACTTTATGTTAAATTTGAAAGAGAACATATTATTATCTAGGTTGATTTGTTATGCTTAATAAAATTCTAGAAATGGTAGGATTGGGCCTAAGGAAGATTAAACTAATTAAAATCTAGAGAGAGGAGAATAAATTAAGACATGTGCATGAAATTAATAAAATAAATTTTAAATTAAAAGAAATTAAATCATGAGAGAATGGGTAGTCAACATGGATTTATAATCCTAAGTCAATCTAGACTCAAAAACCTAACTAGAAGAAGAGTCCTAATCAAAATCCAACTGTAAATTAGTTGGGAGACACAATAAAAGAGAAATTGGGGAACTAAGGGACAACTAGGAGAAAATCTAGGAACTAATTGAGGAGTGTGAGGGAAAATGCATAATTATTAAAATTAAAAGGGATTAAACATGTGAAAATTGGGGAAAGTGTGACATGCGTTGGGGGAGAATAATATTTATTTTAATTTTTAAAAATTATTAAATATTACATGAGAAGACAAGTGTCAAACCAAATATTTTTATAAAAGAAAGGTGAGAAATAAGGAGAGGTACCTATTGAGGGGTCCTAAATCCCTTTAACTCAATAGTAGAAACAAAACCCACCAACGAGGCCCAATTAGACTATGCAACATTTAATGGTAGAATGGTTCTCCAGATCTTGCGATCTGGCCAATTAATCAATGGGCTTTATGTAGTGATTGACATGATGTCTTCTTGTGAAAGATCCTCCTTCAGTTTGAATGTTCTCTTTTTGTATTTTCTCTTATAGGTGGGATCAATACAAGATAATGCTGGTATAAACCAGCTAGGTAACAAAGGGGAAATGCTTAACTACTGAAGAAGGCTGAGCTCGGGATAACCCTTATGCTCCAGTATACAAAAAATGATTATTCAACCTATGACAAGCCTAATACTAATACATTAACCTGCTGGTGTTCCAATCATTGGCTGAGATACAATTATCAGAAGAAAACATACATGTAATAAATGATGGCAAGAAAATTAGTTTCCTTAGCTCTAATCATTGATCACACATTAACACAATGATTTACTTTTCATCATTAAATACAAGAACTATAAAAATATTGAATTAGATAACTTATCAACAAATTCAGAGGCTCTTACTTGTTACAACATCCATTCATGAGATAAAAATAAGAAATAATTCTTCTTCAGATCCAATCACTTACACTTTTGATGAAAAATGAACATAAACTTGTCTTTGGTCCTAAACATGACTTCTCAATTAAGGTAGCTCTGAAATATTTCTTCACAAATCCAAAAATGAGGGTCTTTGCCAAAACCATCGACCCCTTCTAACAAGTTGATCCTCTTATTTATAACATATTATTAACTAAAAATAACTATCAAAAGTGCAATCTAAGTAAAAAAAACCGTCACCACATGGCGCTTTCATCTCTCAGTCTTCTAAGAGTCATAAAATGGTTTCATTTGAGTGGATGATTCTTCTCGTACTCCGACCATTTGATGAAACGATCCTCGCATGTGTTGTCATACAGGAATCTATGTTGATACATTGGGGCCGAAAGGATCTCCTTTATCTCCACTACCCATGCCCGATACTTGTCTATGCTATCACTTAACTACTGCAACATTGTTCGAGCCTTGATCGGGTGTTCCATGAACTATTGCACTTGACCCAATGCCATGTTCGCCACCTTTGCTATCTACGCAACCCACAATGAGTCTTGTTCGACATGTAATTTGACTATGTCATGCAAGTCGACAAAGTCATCGGGTGTGCTAAATTATGGAAGGTCGATGTCTCTCATCGCCTGGTTGATCTTTTTCCAACTATTTTCACACTCGACCCATTTAGCTTGGATTTCCTAATGAGGTTCTTGGTCCATTTTTGCCCAGTATTTGGCTGACTTATTTATGTGGTCGATGTTGCTATCCCTTAGTACCCAAATGTCGTGCTCTTTGGAATCTCAACCCTGTTGAACCACACTGATGTAGTCGATCCTTTCCACTGCTTAGTGTGATTTCTCATACCATATTTCCATATCCTTGCACATCACCAGTGCCATGAGGGTGTCTTCTTGGAAATCAACTAAAGGTGCTGCTCATTCGTAAATTTACTGTAGGCCTCCTGGAATTCGCTTCTCAGGAACATTGTGGCCTGTGTGGAGTCCTGATAATATTTCTCTAAATGGCATAGATGCTCCAACTCCTTTAGCGCATCGACCAAATCCTCTTCATCCTTCCTCTCTCTATCCAGGGTGGCATCTATGATTTCCATCACTATGTCGATAAGCTCGGATGTCTTGGAATGATCCGTGCTAATCAATGTCTCCTCTGTGGTGATGAGGATGGAGCGATCCAGAGAGAGACTCCTCTTCTTGGTGATTCTTTTCATGATGGATTTCCTCTTTCGGTCATAAGAGATGGCTTGCATATCAGTGACCTGATCCACGGGTTCGGGGATTTGTTTCTCTCCCCAGGTAAGCATGTTTCCCAAGCTCCTGACAGTGTATATCTATTCAATACTGGGTTCTTGAACCTCTTCCATGTGTTCTGAAATTTCGGTCTCTGGCTTTTTCTCATTGTGAGGTAAAGTATCGACTAAAATTGAAGCATCAGGGGAAGGCTCGATACTTACTTGATAATCGACTATTGATATGCCGATTTCCTACTATGGAACTTCTTCTTCTTGTTCGCCTGACCATAGCTCATCCTTTAGGCTGTCCACTTGGGTCCTAGATAATTTGATTAGCTTAGTGTCTAAGACACTTGGTAACTTTGTGGAAGGATTTGAATTTGAGCATCGGGAGCTGGGGAAGATGCCTTCTTGGGTTCCTTTTCCTATGTGATCTACACCGGAGTCACCAGGGAAACCTCCAAAATATCCTCACCATCATAGGTCATTATTAATTCTTCGAGGGGGTTTGGTGAAATTTCTCTCCCTGATGTCCTTGCTATCTCTGGCTAAGCTGAGACATCCCCTAGTGATCCAACTTGTGGCATTGAAATTTTAGGGTTATCCAACCCGATGATCTCTTCAATTTTTATTGGCCTTGGGTCACTTAGACCTACCTGGCTTTCGATTAGGTTGTTGGCAGGGACCCTTGTCATTTCCACAAGGTTTGGGTCATTCTACAGCTGATCAATGACTCACTGAGCATGTTACATTAGGAGAAATCCCCTTTCTTGTGCCTCTGGTGTCATCGACAGCCCCCTATTCTGCACCTCTATTGCCTCTTCCACTCTAATTTCTTCCCTGGCTCTTAGGGCCTCTTAAGCCGACTGATCTATTGCTTCCTTCTATTCATCCATGCTCATTCCCTTGAAACTGGTCATTTTTGGGTCGACCATCCTTTGCACCACCTCGTCCCAGTCATGGGAGTTCTCTATGAAGACTTCGTATTTAAAATTGTCGTGAGCATATGGCCAACATGATGACACCTATGAAGCATGTTGTAGAACCAGACCCTTTGGATCGTGCTTGAGGAATCGGCCCATTGGGGATTTGAATTCAAGTTGGCTCAACCCTTATTATTTGGATTGAGCGGTATCCTTTACCAAGTATAACCCTAAATGGAAACTGTAGGGTATGAAAGCCCGTTTCTTGTCCTTGACTAGGGTGGCATTATAGCCCTGCAAGATGGTTTGATAACATATTTATCCTATGACAAGTCTGTCTGGGACATGAGCTGGTAGGAAATGTGGTGCTCTGGTGGCCCCGAACACCCTGATGTAGGTGGAACGCTCCTCCAAATACCAATGGCCTACCTTGGATATCATATTCTTGGCTGCCACTGATAGCCTTGGGCATACCTTCTTAAAAAGAATAAAATAAATTCGGGCGATGAATTAATAGTAGATGAGGGAGTAAGACTTCTTATACCTGTTTTCTTATAGCATGCTGAAGTAGACATAGTCTGGGAGCTCTGCAACATGCCAACTTAGATTCATGCCGGTGAGTACGTTCCTAGAGCACATGACATCGAGCATATATGAAGCCATGTAAAAATTTGGTGCTTCCCCTTCCTTTGGAGTCTAAGACTGTTGCACACAGATGCTTAGTTTCTTGGATATTATTGGTCCCCAGTTGAAGCTGCACCCGATGATCAAAACTGTGTATGCCAAAGGAATCCATGCCTCTGAAAACCTGGAGCAATATTTCTCTCCGTACAATCGGCAGATGAAATTCATCAAGTAGACATATGTCTCCCTTATGTTAACTATCCCATACTAGCTAGTGCTCTGGTTGGTAAAATTCTTGTCCTCCCTCCACCACGAGGCCATCACTCAGCTGGTGTCGTGGAGTTCATAGAATTTCACCATGAATTATGTGTTTAGACGCTCCTCAGGGTCTCTAAGTTTGTATTATTTTTGAAATTCTACCGTGAGGAACACTTTGACACACCCACCATTGTCATCGTTGATTAAACATTTATGTGTGTCGGTGTGGTCAATGAGCCACTTCATGACTTTTATGCAGGGAAAAATGGGGTTTCTACTTGCCACCATATGTATATATGACCATGGGATGTTCGGGAACACCTGGTCGTCGAGTGTCCTTATGTTTGGATCACCGTGTGGGACATATTGTGGGTATTCCTCTCAGTTGATCTTGTTAAAGAGATATCGCCACTGTGTGAGTGCCATGTTGGACCCAGTGCTTGCCTCTGTATCACCAAAGGCTAGAGGCTATATGAAAACCTTCTTTGTTGATGTCTTGAAGATAGGCTTCGGCCTAGGGACGTACTCCAAATGCCTCATGGTTATTGGAGAAGAACCTTCACCCATATTTGGTTCTTTTAGCTTTGGTGCTCTCGATGAGCGTCTGGTGGTTGGATTTCTTGGCGGCATTGTTCCTGCAACTTAGGAAAAATTTCAGAGACCGTGAAAAACTGGATAAACACATATAAAGTATAGCCATGTAAAATTTACAGACTCAGATACATACCTCTGAAGCTTGTTAAAACCTGGTTATTTTGATAATCACAGAATCGATACAACCTTTGATTTGCTTGTATTTCTCCTTCAGACGCTCTGGAATTCTCTTACGTGCAAAATGATTTCGTTCACAATGGCTCAAGAGATTTTAAACAGGAAATATCTTACAGTGTCTCATCAACCATTAAATTCGAGTTATGAGTGAATTTTCAATAAATCTATTGCCAAATATTTAGAAATTAAATTCATCGTGGGTTGATGGTGGAGACGCAGGTCGTGATGTGGTCTATCGGTGATTTTAAACAACTTTTTTGATCGACGCACGAGTAGTAACTAATGCAGGATCATATATTAATTAGCTCCTTAAATGCTCAAAATCTGATCGTATCTAATGATAAAATGTCCCGTCATGTCTCTCTTTCAGTGGGTGGATTGGGGATCGAGGTTGTGCTATGAATGTTTTCATTGATATCCTCATGCAAAAATCTCCAACATCGATTGATATTATCGTACAATTTTGACGCAGCAAAGCTGACTCAGAGGTGCGACTCGGACCTAGGGAACCAAGAATGACTCGGGATAGAACTAGACCGTACGACCCTCTTACCTTGGAAAGACACGTGGCGTTGAAGACTAGTGACTTAATTCACTTGTATTAATCGGAGTTGAGACTTTCCTTAAGTTATTCGTTCTAGACATACCTTATCTTTCCAATGTCAAAAAGTGTCCAGGATCGGTGATCGACGATAAACCTATCAAAGCGCTTTTAGATCAGCTCCCTTGAAAAAGTCTTGATGCCGAAAACTATTGGGGATCGATGATCGGGGGTAACTTTTATCATGGTAAAAATGTTGGTTTTGATCCTTTTGGGTTTTCCCCGATTCTGATAAAGTGCATCGGGCATCAGCTAGGGGAGATATATTTTTGTTCTTCGTTAATGTATGTCCCCCCCTGTCTTTTACCGATGATGATGGAGATTGGCACTCGATGATATATTTATGCGAAAAACTTAACACAAAACAAAACCTCCTTCTATTGATGCCAATGAATATCAGTGCTCGGGGACTGTGGTTTTCCGAGTGGTTCCTTTTCTTATTTGAATTCCTCCCGATGTCAAAACTGAGCGCATTGGGTGAAGTGTTTGGCCACTGATTCTTTATTCAGGTGTTAATGTATTTTTAGTCATGGGGTTTCATAAGTTCAAGAAAACTTGGATAGGTGATGAGATTCATGAAAATAAGAAAAGGAAAACATTTCCAAAAATGAAATTGAATCAGGCAGTGTAGAAGATCAAGTGGTACCCAAAAAGTAAAAAAATTGATAAAGGATTTTTAGGGTGTGTTGAGTTCTCAACAAATGTCAACTTACTGGGAAAAACCAAAATTTCTATTCCTACCTCGGGCTCAGCTAATCTAAAAGCTAAAAAATAACTTAGCTAGTTTTTTATCAGAGCCTCTTTTATCCTTGCATTTGAAATTCCCTGGTTGGTGCATCTGGGCCTGCCTGTGGGGTTTTTCAATATTTTTTACACCTTCATTTCCTGTAACCCTGACTCATGCCCCCTTTGAGAAGAGTCGAGTAAATCATTCACTGGCACCAGGCCCTTTAGTTATCATCATTCACTTTCTACAGTGCTAATCTGATTCCAGCGAGAATCCATAGCCTTGATAGAGTTATCTGGATACTCTCTCCTACTGCACACTCATTTGATATAGTTGATTTTATTTCGGAAAAATGCCTGAGTGAGTGGGAGAGGAGGACGTCTGTTACTTGCAAAATGAGATGGTTAAGGTGAATCTTTTGCTAGCTCTGTCTTGAGGTACATGTATTCCTTTCCAACTTACCACCTTTCCCTTAAGGTTTTACCAACCCACCAGACATACACTTCATCACATTTCCAAGGTTGTTCATCTACACGTGTTATATAGAAAACCCTTTAAAAAAACCACAGGTCTCCCAATGCTTTTTGTGTTGTATGTAAGCAATTAGTTAGGAACAGAGTTCGTCATATCGCACGAATTAAGGTCAACCAATGTCTTGCTAAACACAAACTTAAAAAGTGCATAAGTGATATAACAAGAAGCAAAAAACAAAAATGAACTCTGCAATCAACCTACCTCGAAGAAAAACATCATGAAAACATACCCACACATTCTTATATTTATTTATTTATTTTTAATGAAAATATTTTTTTAGGGCTTGGCCATTCACCGGGAGTGTGTCAGGTTCCCCCCTCAGATTCTGCAACCGATATGTGCCTACCCCAATTTTATCGGCTACCTGAAAAGGTCCAAGCCATAGATCCCGAAACTTAGAATGTTTTCCCTTCAACTCATTTGCTCTGTCCCATTTTAGGACTAAGTTTGCCACTTCAAAATTCTTCTCTTTAGCCTTATGCTTATCAAACCACCTTTTAACTATCTGCTGATAAGATATGAAATTCAATTTTTATTTCTCCCTTTCTTCTTCTAGCATGAGGAGGGTATCAATTCTTTGTTGTGTAACTAATGAGGGTTGTCCTCTAGAATCCTGAGCAAGTTGAAGAGATGGAAGATATATCCCGTTCGGGAGAATGGCTTCATGTCAATATACCAGAAAGTACAATGAATTTCCTATAGCTTCCTTGGGTGTTACTCTATCATCCCATAAGGCGTTATGGAGTGAAATGTGCCAATTCATCTAGTTGTATGCAACTTTTTTCTTTAATATCCTCCCTAGGTTCTTATTGGTTAATTTTGCCACTCCGTTCCCCTATGGATAGTAGTTTGTAGAGTATTTGATTATGATTCCTTTGTTTAGAACAAACTCTGTTAATAGGGTGGAAGAAAAGTAAGTGACAATATAAAAAACAAGGACGAAAGGCATACTGAACCTTATGATCAGCTGTTGTTCTATGAATTGTATCACCACCTTTTCGTTTACATGAGTCAAAGGGATGGACTCTACCCATTTCGTGAAATAGTCTGTGGAATTCAGTATGTATCTGTGTTATTTTGAAGAACTTGGTGTAATTTATCCTATGATATCTAATCCCCATTGCTCGAATGGCCTGGAAACGACCACAGGTTGGAGTGGGACAACTGCTCTCTTTTCCCTCCCCAGGCTTATTTGACAAGTTTTACAGTTTCTAACATATGTGTGAGAATCCCTTAACAGAGTAGGATAATAATAGCCAACTCTTAGTATTTTGTGAGCAGTGGTGTTTCCTGCGAAATTTCCACCTGTAGGACCATCATGAAGCTCCTTCAGAACCTTGTTTGCATCTTCACATTTGAGACACCTTAAGAGTACCCCATCATAATTAACATGGAAGAGTACCGAATTTATGAGAAGATATTGTGTTGATTTTAACCCGAGGGCTCTCCTTTCCCTAGGATTTAGGTTTTCTAGGCAACCCTGTGATGCAGCAGATAATTCAGTTTCTCATACCAAGAATCTTTCCCTAGGGAGACGTATGAAGCTTCACCACACCATAACTCCAGTTCATTCTCCCATCTGGGGTCTTCATTTACTTGGTCCTAGGCTTCAACTACCAGTTTGCATAATCCTTGTCCCTTAACCAATTTAGCAGGTTTTATATCTAGATCAAATTCTTGGACTACTGCCATCCAGTTTCCTCTTCTTTTCCCCATCTCCTATTGAGTGAATAGGGATCAGACTGTAGGGTGAGGCACTATGACTTTGGTATGGTTCTTTAGGATGTAATATCTGAAGTGTTTCACTGCCTTGTATACTGCATAAGCATGCTTGTCTATAGCAGGGTAGTTTAGTTCGGACCCTTGGATATTAGTGCTCATAAATGAGACTGGGATCTCGTTGTTGCCATCATCCTTCTGAGTCAATACTGCAGCTAACGATTGGTTGGAGGCAAAAGTATAGAGGAATAAATATTTGCTAAAATCGGGACTTCGCAACACTGGGGCTTGAGATATTGCAGCCTTAATATTTGATAGTTAAGGTTTATGTGGTGGGAGTTTTGTTCATAAATAATTGGAAGAACCACAATATTATCTATTGCTTGTCGACATTTCATATCCACAACAAGATCCATCTTCACTAAAATTAATAAAAGTAAAATTAAACTAATTTAATTAATCAACTAAACTATCTTTTTTAATTCTAAACTTAAGCCCAAACTAATAAGAAATCATTAATAATAATATTAATATTACCTCTAATAAATAAAATTAATCCTCATTTTAACCTAAAAACTAGCATATAACATTGATTATAATATTAATACTAATTGGATTATAAAATTAAAATAATTATTTAACCTAATATTTATTACCACTATTTATTAATTCTAACTTAAACCCAATCTAGTAGATAACATTAATAATAATGTTAATATTACCTCTAATAAAATTAAAATTAATCCTTAATTTAAACTAAAAACTAGCTTATAACATTAATTATAATATTAATACTAATTGATTATAAAATTAAAATCACTTTGTTTTTAACAATATTATATAAAAGTTTTGTAGTAAGCCCTAGGGTTTTCACTAAGCTGACATTTTAGGTTTCCTACACTCAACCTTAGTATTTATTAGGGTTCCTCTCTTGTATTTTTCCTCAGGCTCTTATGTCCTGAAGATGGAT
>SNQJ01S0058972.1:0-39559 GCA_010110895.2 Picea sitchensis
TTGAATGTTTGGATGAGGTATGCCTTTTATCTTATCTTGCTAGCATATTTGTTTGTATAGAATGCTTGAGAAGAGGGTTGATTTCTACATTCATTTCCGTATGTTGTGGTTTACCCTAGCCATAGAAAGATTTTCCTCATAACATGTACCCATTAGTAGAGTCAAAGATATCCTAATTCAACCTAACAGTGATGGAAGAAAGGGGAAATGGTTGGAAAAAATTCAAGAACATGATTTGGAATTCAAACCAACCAAACTAGTAAAAGGACGGGGTTTGGAAAAATTGCTTGCTGAATCAAATTTTAGAGCCCTGGGAATAAATCATTTTGATTCTAAAAATTCTCTCCTACAAATTGAAGAAATTGATGATCAAATGCCAAAAACTTAGATTGACAACAAATTTCTGTCCTCTTCTTGGTATAACAATATAGTGGCATACCTCCTTACTCTTCAATGTCTTGCTGACATGACTCCTTCCAAGGAAAGAACCTTAAAATTATAGGAAATCAAATATTTCATTATCAATACTAAGTTATAATGGAAGGATCCTTTGGGTTTCTTATTATGCTTCCTTACAGAACCTTAAACAAAACGTGGCATTTATGAGTTTCATAAGGGAAGATGTGGAGGACACCATGCTTGAAGAGAAACAACTTATAAAATTTAAAGGGCATGCTATTATTGACCAAGTTTATTCACTAACGTAAATGCAAGGGCCATAGCCTGCAAATCATGCCAAATTTTTTCTGGAAAGAAAAATCTCCCTTCCTTACCTCTAGTTCATGTTAAATCTGAAGCTCCTTTCCAACAATGGGTTCTAGATTTCATCGGAGAAATTCATCCACAATCAAGTGCCCAACACAAATGGATTTTAACTACTATTGATTACTTTACTAAATGGGTAGAATCTATTCCAACTTAGAATGCTACATATTCAATAGTAATAATGTTTTTGGAAGAGAACATTCTTGCAAGGTTTGGTTGTTCGAGGAAAATAGTCACAGATAATGCACAAGCTTTCAAATCTATTGTTATAATAATTTTTTGTCAAAAATATAATATCATTTTGGGACATTCCACATCTTATTATCCTTAGGGAAATGGGTTGGTAGAGTCATCTAATAAAATCTTAATGAAGATAATTAAGAAATTTTTAATAGAAAATAAGAAAGATTGGAATATACATTTAAAATATTCTCTATGGGAAAACAAAATAGGCACCAAGTAATAGATAGGTATGTCTCCTTTCCAATTAGTTTATGGCACAAATGTTATTCTTCTTATTAATCTTTCTCTTCCTGTGATGAAACTGTGGTAGGATGCTAATGAAGAACCAAATGATTTATGATTTGACGAGAAGAATAAATCAAATAATTGAAGTCCAACATAATAGAAGGGAAGTGGATGATGAGCTTCAGAAATACCAAGACAATATGAAGGCCATCTTGGATAAGAAAGCGAAAGATATGGAGTTTCTTCCAGGAGATTTTGTCTTGAAGTGGGAAGTCAGAAAAGAAGATGTTAGGAAACATGGAAAATTTGACCATCTTTGGTTTGGTCCTTTCAAAATTGCAGCAGTTGAAGGGAGAAATTCATTCTCTCTTGAAAATTTAAATGGAGAAATTCTTGAGGCCCCTATCAATGGGCGATTTTTAAAACATTTTATGCGGTAGTTTACTTTTTAGTTTCCATTGTACATACCGGATTGGATTGGATTTACATTGGCAATTTATTTATTTATTTTTATTTTTCAGAAGTTATTTAAGTATTTTTTAGTGCTAAATATATGTAAATGTTTTCAATAAAATAATGGTTTCGATTTTATTTCAACGATAATAAAAAATAAAATAATTTTTTTCTACAAAAAATAAATCATATTATAATTTTCATGAATAAAACTCACTCTATAGTTAATAAAAAAATACTCCTCTTGACAAAAATAGTTGAAAATTTCAGAGAATAGGACCATCAAAACATGAAAACAATCTTTGAATACAAAAAAATCCAAATATATATGTTCAAAACTTGACATTTTTACAGTGACTGCCTATCTCTCTGCATAGTTTTTTCAAATTTTCACATCTTCAAAAAATAAAAACAAAGTAAATATGGAATCCTACTAATGACTACTGATATGAATTATATCTTCCTCGTTCTTTACTTCCATTACTTCCATAGAATCGTCTATCATTGAAGTTCTGAATTGTATTGAAGGGCTAATGATCACAATTCTTCAACATTTTGACGATCTACTAGAGGTGAATGTTCTTTGGGAAAAGGAGATGACATTGTAGAAACTCGGGACCCATCTGATTCAGTACAAATGATCATTGGTGGTTGTCGCCTTCGCAAAAGTCTCAATTTTCAACGATGAGATCTTAAACGAACCATGTTTTGACTCACAACTCTTGTTATAGTCACCATTTCCTCTCAAAGTTGCATTTATTGAGATTGAATCTGTTGGTGAAGTTGAAAGTTTGAATTTTGGAGCTCTTGAATCATTTTTGACAACTCCCGAACCTTTTTGTGAAGAGTAAAGATCACGCAATTGACACATTCATAGTCATAACGTTTACCACTCATCTCTTCCTGTCTTTTGAACTCTCTGGAATTAGGTGATGAATAAATACAATTAGTTTTTAAAAACTTCAAAGGAAATCAGGGAACAACTCCTCTTCTTTCTTACTATTTATTAAAAATTAAAACCCTGATTATAACAAACATGAGGGATAATTCCCACGAATTAAAAGATGGCTTCATCATTTATTGAAAATATTGGAGAAGCAGTGAAGAGACGATCTGTAACATCATTCTTATTGGATATATGATTATCTCTGGTATAATAATTATAATAAAAACATAATAGTTAGAATATGACTGCGGAGCAAAGAAAATCAGGAGTCTTGTCCTGACACAGAAACTCATGTGAATGATTTTATGTTCAGTTGAGATGATTCAAACCTCTAATATATTTGTCTCTCTCCCTCTCTAGTTTTTTCTATGAATAAAATTATCCTTCATTCTCAATCATATTAGTCTTTGTAGAAATGACAAAACTTATCCTACACTAAAAACTTAAAAACATATTTTAAAACAAGCCAGGCCAATATTTTTCGCGTTTCTTGATTTTAAATGAAAAAGTATGTCTAGGCTAATCCTAGTAAATTTACCCCTAATATTAGATTTTAGTTGATGACTTTGCTAAAGGTTTATCCTTGAAAATAAATAATATTTTTAAAATTTACCTAGCTAAGGTATACTTGGAATTGAAAGAAAGCTAATCTCAGAGTATTCTTAAAACTGTAGTAAAACCTTGTTTTTCATCAGATCAGAAACATAGGTCATCCCTTGTATCTTAGATACAATTGCTTTCCCCCAGTTCAAAGTAATAAAATCAAAGACAGATGGTGAAAGGAAATTCACAAATTAATTTCCCCCATGTTGTCCAAATAGAGATGATGAAAGGAAATTCATATATTGATTGCCCTCATCTTAGTTAAATGAAATCTTGTTTTTGAAGTGGTGAAATGAAATTCAATAAGGGGAGATATAGATAACTTCACTAGGGTATTGAACAGGCCTGCTCGCAGTGAAGAAATATCTATGACGTTTGTAAGGTTGTCTTACACATCTGTATAATATACTTTGTTATTTAGTTCTTTTTCAATAATATTTATATCATGAACCAACTAGGATTCCTTAAATAAACACACTTTGCATCTTTATAACCTTGAGACCGGACAAATTCAGTTAAAATCTGATATTTTTGTTAAAATTAATTTGATTGTCCTTAATAATTCTGTAATCGATTTTAAGGAAAGAAAGCACTTATTATCTTGACTTGAAATCAATCACCAAGTAGGCTTTAAGATTTTTAGATATGGTTACGTTTATCACTTCTATATACGATTAAATTTCAAATAAAGAAAGAAAAAAATTTAGACCAATAAACAAAAGAAATAATGACTCCATTTACCCAATAAAGGAAACTGGTCTACTATTATTCCATGCCTCATAGGGAGCCACAATCCCCAGATGGAGCCTATGTTAGAATATAAATGAAATTTTCAAATAAAAATCAATTTGATCAAAATTCCTTTTTGTTTTGTTCTTTTCAAAATAAAAATTTTAAACTTAGGAATATCATTTCTTAGACTAAAATACGTTTTCATTACATATTGACAGGGCATATCAAGTACCAACCGTTAACATTTAACATTCATCTAGATCGGAGACTCTTGCAACTTCATAGTTCCATAAATTGCAAAATGTTTAAACAATAGAGAAATACGAAGTTTACCTTGGGACTTCGCGATTCGGGAAGTCGCGAAGCTCCGGAGTCCTGGAGATATGAATTCCCAAAAACTATTTTAAAATTAATCAGCTGACACATCATATTACACCTATACGTGAAGCTCCGGAGTACAAGAGTTCCGAAGAACTCAAAGTTAAAGTGACCATAAGTTGTGATCAATTAAAATGAAACAATAAACTAAAGGTTGATTAATTGCTTCGTGAATTTGGCCTTCGGGAGATCTCTATCATTATTCATTCAAAAATCATGAATGTTGAACCACTGAAATAAATTATATTCATTAATTACTATCATTAAATGATCCAGGTGGATATTGATGGCCACCCACTTATTCCAACTAGCTCATCTTGACAATTTTTAGTTTAACATGTTTCTCTGTAATGATGTAATTGTGGGTTCTGCACCTCCGGGGTTGTCTTGAATCCCTACACAAAATCTAGGTGCATATTGGTGGCCACCCACCTATTCCAACTGGATTATTTTGGAAGTTTTCATATCAGTACATCTTTCTGTACTTCCAAGGTTGTTTTGGGGCCCTAAACAATGTTTTTTTGGATTTCCATAGTCAAACTAGTGACAAAGTTAGAGTTTGATGGAATATTGTGTGGTTCTTGAAAATACCTTTCCGAAGGGCTATCAAACCACTAAAATAGAGGTTGTAATCAAAAGTTACGACCTCAGAAAGTTGAGATACCAACTTACCCATCGGGGCTCACACAATGTTTGGCATTTCATCTCCTAGGGTTAGGTTTTTGGATGTCTAGGGTTTTGGCATTCATGAGTAATGTTAAAAAACGGCCGATGGAGCCTCATTTCAATCATTTATTCTTAGATGGATGCAATTAGTAGCCACATCACTTCTCAGAGATAACTACCACCATTTGAGCAAGTTGTTTCAGTTCGACAATTTTACAATCTCAACCTATTTTATTTATTCAATAGAAGTTATTGTTCACTGGATATCTATTGTTTTTCTCCGTATCTTTGTGTTATGTATTCAATTTTTTATTCATTTCATTCCAATCATAAATCTGGATCACTGGTATCATAGCAGTCAACTCTTCATTTGTTTTTCTTTGTGCATGTCCCCAACAAAATTTGGGTACAAGAAGCTAGGACTCAAACCAATCGAGCCTTTGCAAGATTGTCCATGCTAAACCCGATCACAACTCATGGGGGACGAGAAGAAACATGATGGAGTAGGATATCCTTTTAAAATGTTTCTCGAGGAAGCCCTTACGCGACAAAGGAATGAGATGATGGATAACTTTGCACAGATCCTTCAGTGGTTGCCCACATGAGATGCTTATTCATCAAGAGGCCATGCAACCCCCTTCAAGGTACAAGTAAATTTTGATATTCCATTATTTGAAGGAGTGGTAGATGGGGATGTAGTAGATAAATGGTTGAATCTGCTCGAAGGGTATTTTTCGGTCCACAATTTTTTCAATAGAGAAAATATTACTTTTGCACTCCTCAAGGTTGTCCCCCATGTTAAGGACTGGTGTGATATGTACTCTGAGAAAAGGGCCACAGAGGAATCTGTAGTATTTTTAGTCACCCCCACTTGGGATTCCTTTTGAGATGTCATTAAAGAATAATACCACTATGTTGGAAGCTACAAGGACCAGTACATAAGATGGACCACACTACGTCAAGAAAGGGACGAGACAGTACAAGTTATATGCCAACTTAGAAAAATGCTCCTTTGACATGAACAAGGTCCAAATCTTGGGCTACATTGTTGATGAGAATGTGATACATGTGGATCCAACTAAGATCCAAGCCATTCGTGACTAGCCAGCCCTGACCACACTAACCGTGCTTCAGAGTTTCTTGGGACTTTCCAAGTTCTATCGAAGGTTCATGTTGATATTCTTCCATATCGCATGGGCCCTCATCCAAGTAACCCAGGGCAGTGGAAAGGTAGGATGCTAATGAAGAAAGTCAGTTAAAATCTGATATTTTTGTTAAAATTAATTTGATTATCCTGATTAATTCTGTAATCAATTTTAAGGAAAGAAAGTACTTATTATCCTGACTTGAAATCAATCTCCAAGTATGCTTTAAGATTTTTAGATATGGTTATGTTTATCACTTCTATATACGATTAAATTTCAAATAGAGAAAGAAAACATTTTAGACCAATAAACAAAAGAAATAATGACTTCATTTACCCAATAAAGGAACCCAATCTACTTTTCTTTCATGCCTCACAGGGAGCCACAGTCCCCAAATGGAGCCTATGTTAGAACATAAATGAAAATTTCAAATAAAAATCAATTTTGTCAAAATTCCTTTTTGTTTTGCTCTTTTCAAAATAATTTTTTTAAACTTAGGAATATCATTTCTTGGACTAAAATGTGTTTTCATTACATCTTGACAGGGCATATAAAGTACCAACCGTTAAAATTTAACAGTCATCTAGATCGATGACTCTCGCAACTTTGGAGTTCCAGAAATTGCAAAATGTTTAAACAACAGAGAAATACAAAGTTTACTTCGGGACTTCGTGATTCGGGAAGTCGCGAAGCTCCGGAGTCCTGGAGATATGAATTCCCAAAAACTATTTTAATATTAATCAGCTGACGCGTCATATTCCACCTGTACGTGAAGATCTAGAGTACAAGATTTCCGAAGAACTCAAAGTTAAAGTGACCATAATTTTTGATTAATTAAAATGAAACAATAAATTAAAAGTTGATTAATTGCTTCTTGAATTCAGCCTTCATGAGATCTCTATCATTACTCATTCAAAAATCATGAATGTTGAACTGTTGAAATAGATTATATTCATTAATTATTATCATTAAATGATCCAGGTGGATATTGATGGCCACCCCTATTCCAACTATCTCATCTTGATAGTTTTTAGTTCAACATGTTTCTCTGTAATGATGTAATTGTGGGTTTTGCACCTCTGGGGTTGTCTTGAATCCCTACACAACATCAAGGTGGATATTGGTGGACACCCACCTATTCCAACTAGATTATTTTGGAATTTTTCATATTAGTACATCTTTCTGTACTTCCAAGGTTGTTTTGGGGCCCTAAACAATGTTTTTTTGGATTTCCACAGTCAAACTAGTGACAAAGTTAGAGTTTGATGGAATATTGTGTAGTTCTTGAAAATTCCTTTCCAAAGGGCTATCAAAATCCTAAAACATAGGTAGTAATCAAAAGTTACAACCTCATAAAGTTGAGGTACCAACTTACCCATCGGGGCCCACACAACTTTTGGCGTTTCATCTCCTAGGGTTAGGTTTTTGGATGTCTAGGGTTTTGGTATTCATGAGTAATGTTAAAAAATGTCGATGGAGCCTCATTTCAATCATTTATTCTTAGATGGATGCAATTAGAAGCCACATCACTTCTCATAGATAACTACCACCATTTGAGCAAGTTGTTTCAGTTCTACAGTTTTACAGTTTCAACCTATTTTATTTATTCAATAGAAGTTATTATTCATTGGATATCTGTTGTTTTTCTCCATACATCTTTGTTATGGTATTCTATTTTTTATTCATTTCATTCCACTCATAAATCTGGATCACTGGTATCATAGCAGTCAGCTCTTTTTTTTTTCTTTGTGCATGTCCCCGACAAGATCTGGATACAAGAAGCTGGGACTCGAACCAATCGAGCCTTTGAAAGATCGGTCATGCTGAACCCGACCACAACTCATGGGGGAAGAGAAGAAACATGATGGAGTAGGATATCCTTTTAAAATGTTTCTCAAGGAATCCCTTGCGCGACAAAGGAACGAGATGATGGACAACTTTGCACAGATCCTTCAGTGGTTGCCCACATGTGACGTTTCTTCATCAATAGGCCACGCAACCCCCTTCAAGGTACAATTAAATTTTGATATTCCATTATTTGAAGGACTTATAGATGTGGATGCGGTAGATAAATGGTTGATTCTGATTGAAGGGTATTTTTCGGTCCACAATTTTTCCAATAGAGAAAATATTACTTTTGCACTCCTCAAGGTTGTCCCCCATGTTTTGGACTGGTGCAATACGTACTCTGAGAAAAGGGCCACAGAGGAATATGCAATATTTGTAGTCACCCCCACCTAGGATTCCTTCATGGATGTCATTAAAGAATAATACCACTCTGTTGGAAGCTACAAGGACCAGTACATAAGATGGACCACACTACGTCAAGAAAGGGACCATATAGTACAATCTATATGCCAACTTAGAAAAATGCTCCTTTGGCATGAACAAGGTCCAAATCTTGGGCTACATTGTTGATGAGAATGTGATACATGTGGATCCAACTAAGATCCAAGTCATTTGTCACTAGCCAGCCCTGACCACACTAACCAAGCTTCAAAGTTTCTTGGGACTTGCCAACTTCTACCAAAGGTTCGTGTTGGGATTCTTCCATATCGCATGTGCCCTCAGCCAAGTAACCAAGGGTGGTGGAAAGGTAGGATGATAATGAATAAAGTCATTTAAAATCCGATATTTTTGTTAAAATTAATTTGATTATCCTGAATAATTTTGTAATCAATTTTAAGGAAAGAAAGCACTTATTATCCTGACTTGAAATCAATCTCCAAGTATGCTTTAAGATATGGTTATGTTTATCACTTCTATATACGATTAAATTTCAAATAAAGAAAGAAAACATTTTAGATCAATAAACAAAAGAAATAATGACTCCATTTACCCAATAAAGGAACCCGGTCAACTGTTCTTTCATGCCTCACAGGGAGCCACAATCCCCAGATGGAGCCTATGTTAGAACATAAATGAAATTTTCAAATAAAAATCAATTTTGTCAAAATTCCTTTCTGTTTAGTTCTTTTCAAAATAAAATTTTTGAACTTAGGAATATAATTTCTTAGAGTAAAATACGTCTCCATTACATCTTGACAGGGCATATAAAGTATCGACCGTTAAAATTTAACAATCATCTAGATTGATGATTCTCTCAACTACGAAGTTCCAGAAATTAAAAAATGTTTAAACAACAGAGAAATACGAAGTTTACTTCGGGACTTCGCGATTCGAGAAGTCACAAAGATCTGTAGTCCTGGAGATATGATTTCCCAAAAGCCGTTTTAAATTTAATCGGTTGACGCATCATATTCCACCTGTACATGAAGCTCCAGAGTACAAGATTTCAAAAGAACTAAAAGTTAAAGTGACCATAAGTTGTGATCAATTAAAACAAACCAATAAATTAAAGGTTGATTAATTTATTCGTGAATTCGACCTTCAGAAGATATCTATCATTACTCATTCAAAAATCCTAAATGTTGAACAGTTGAAATAGATTATATTCATTAATTATTATTGATGTTTAGACAACATTGGGAATACATTCTCTAAAGCTAATAATTAATAATATGATTATTATTGATTATTAAATATCATATATAATAAGTAAATGATAATAATAAATAGTTATTGATTATTCAAGCGACGCATCCTTTCATGGATGGTCACCTTATGTTCCCTATATATGGAACACTCATTATTGTAATAATATATTGAATGTTGATCTTATCTTATATGAAGAACAACCAACATGGTATCAGAGCGGGACTGAGCTATCTCCCTCACGGGAAGGCCCAAGAAAATGGGGCAATCCATGCCTGCTAGAGGGAAGCTGGTAGTAAATTGTGGCAGGCAGTGCTTTTATATGGATTTCCCTACATGGTTAAACTCGAGTCGAAACTCACCTTCAGTACAATGGTAACTGCTGTGGATCTCTCTGGAATCTCCATTGATGGGATGATGGGAGCGTATGAGTGCAATATCTTCCGATCTTCGAGCAAACATATTACAAAAGCAACATTCCAAGTGATTGTTGATCATCCCAGGGGATCGTCAACACAAATATTGTGAGGGGAGTTGTACCCAGTTACAGCGAAAGGTATTGTTTTGTGCCACTGCAAGAGAGATACGATGAAAATGACAGTCAACATGATGTATATATTACATTTCTAATTACAAGCCAAACAATTTTTTTGCACAAGTTGCCGATAGTGATAAATGTCTCCAAGTTTTGGATAAGACACTTGTTCTTTTAGGGATACCTATGGACTGCATTTAGAGAAGCGTCCATCAAATTATGCCTCCCACATATTCATTTGAACTGTGATTGCTTGTAGATGAAAATAATATACGTTATCGGTGGTTGAATAGACAGATTCGAGCATAGCAATGTCTACATGTATGATCCAAAAATGTATAAATGGTGTGGTACAACTCCCACCATTATATCCAGGCGAGTGACTTTTGATGCCACTGTTCATGGAAGAATTTACATGTTTGGAGAATGTAGTGATCAAACTGATCAATGGGGTGAAATGTACGAGCCATCTACTAAGAAATGGACACACATTTCCATTTCTCAAACCCTAATCAATGCACTTCACATTGGTTTTGACCACGTACTGAGATCTACTATTTTGGGCAATAAGATATTCATATGAAGCTTGGGGAATGGAATAGTGTTCAACGTGGAGTACTCTGCCTAGTCTCCATTTCCACTAAATTTATTCAATCACCGGTTGAACGATGTATCTACTGCAACTATTGTGCAAAACATGTTAATCACTTGTCATTGTGAGTATAACAAGGATGCTCCTAGACATGAACTCAACATCTGGGCCTACGATCCAGAGTTTGATCCTTGGATTAAGTTAAAGGGCTTGAGATTTGTTTTCACGAAGATGCATACAGATTAGACTTTATGACCATAAATGGGAAGTTAGTCATATATCACATATGGGATATTGATCATCTGAGATTCTCAGTAATTGAGATCAATGAAAAACTTCAGACAGGCTTGGTGGTTAATCTTTTGTGGAATTGTTGGCTTCATCATTTCCAGAATCAATGGATTTTAGAGAAACCGACACATTCATTCTCAACATGATGATCAAACATATGTAAACAACTTACTATTTTGGGAAATTTGGAATTCAGATTTCCAGGACGACTGCCCTATGTTCAAAATAGAAGTCCTAATAAGACTTTAAGGAACATGACTCTCGACGAGGACTTCACCAGAGTGAACCCTGAGGTTGCACACTTCAGGATATTTGGGTGTCTAGTATACATTCATATACGCAAAGAGAAAACGACCAAGCTAGACCCTTCAGGAAGAAAGGGTACATTTATGGGATACAATGAGTCTTCGAAGGCATACCAGATCTACATCCCTGATCAAAATCAGATTCAGGTGAGCATAGATGTTACCTTTGAGGAGAAGGCAACCTTCATGAGATCTAGAGGATCTCACATGGATATTGATAGTGAGAAACGAGAAGAGATGGTTCCTTCTCCCCCTCACCCTCCAATAGTTCAGAGGGAGACAATTGAGCCTATTGATCCCATTGATCTTGTACCTCCAGTTGATGTTCCCAAAAATATTGTAGTAGGTCAGAAGATACCTACATGGACTCATCAGACTCTGCATGAGGCAGAAAGACATGTAGCTCCTTGTGTTACCTTCCGAGAGAGAAAGAGACCTCAAAGATATCTGTGCTATGCCACAACTATGAGCCACATCATTGATTCTGAGCCTTCATGTTATGAGGAGGCATATAGTATGGAGAGATGCCATGATGGAGGAGTATCAGTCCATCATGAAGAATGATGTGTGGTATATTGTTATGATACCTAAAAGGAAGTCTGTAGTGACTTCCAAATGGATCTATAATATCAAACATACAACTGACCGAAGCATCAAGAAGCACAAAGCAAGTTTTGTTGCTTGAGGATTCTCTCAGGTGGAGGGGATAGATTATGAGGAGACATTTTCTCTTGTTGCTCGATACACTTTTATTTGAATGATTATTGCCCTCGCAGCATCCATGGGTTGGAAAATACATCAGATGGATTTGAATACAACCTTTCTCAATGGAGATATTGGGGAAGAAATATACATTGAGTAGCCAGATGGTCTCGTCATACATGAGAAGGAGTCTCATGTGTGTAGGTTGAAGAAGGCCCTATATGGACTCAAGTAGGCACCTCGAGCTTGGTATGCGAGGATTGATGGACACCTGATGAGTTTGGGCCTCAACAAAAGTGGTTTTGATCCCAACCTGTACTACAAAACTATTAATGGTGAGGCCTTGATTTTGGTCCTCTACGTTGATGATTTATTCCTCACAGGTACATAGAGATTTATTATTGAATGCAAGTATGTGTTGGCCTTTGAGTTCGAGATGAAGGACCTTGGTATGATTCACTACTTCTTGGCACTAGCAGTGTGGCAGAGAACTGATGAGATATTCCTAAGTCAGGGGAAGTACACAGTTGAGATAATGAATAAGTTTGAGATACTGAACTTCAAGCCCATGGCTATACCAATGATGACGAATATAAAGAAACTAAGAGTGTCTTCTTTTGATTTTGATGAAATTGATATGACTCTGTATATACAACTGATTGGATAATTGATGTATCTGGTTAACACCAGACCAAATATTTTCTATGCAGTGAGTGCACTTAGCCAATTTTATAAGTCAACTAAGATATACACACTAGATTTTTGTGAAACATGTGTTGAGATACTTGTGAGGCACAGTTTGACATGGTCTGAGATATACTTCCAATATTGATATGATATGGAAGGAATATATTGACTCTGATTGGGCAGGGAGCGCAGTGGACAGAAAGAACACCTTCAGGTGTTTCTTCACTTTGGGATCTTCCATGGTTTCCTGGTGTAGTAGGAAACGAACTTCCGTGGCTTTGAGAAAAACAGAAGTAGAGTACATTGAATTAAGTATGACAGTTCGTGAAGTAGTGTGGCTTCACAAGATCCATTATTTGAACATGTGTTGGATTCCACCATTATTCATTATGGTAACTAAATTTGTGTGAAGATCTCTGATAATCCAGTGTTTTGTGACAAATCGAACCACCTTGAGATCAAGTACCATTTCATTCGAGACATGGTGCAGAGGAAGGAAGTATTGGTGCAGTACCTTACTATAGATGAGTAGTTTTGATCTAGGTGGATATCGGTGGCCACCCACCTTTTTATACTGGCTTAAAACAACTTTCTAGCAATTTTGGCAATTTACTATTTTTAGCAGGTTTTAACTTCCAGTGCCATTTTAAGGGCCTAAAAGAAGGTTTTTTTGAGATTGAGGTTCTCAATGATAGAAAAATCCATAATCTATCCCCCAAAAGTGAATCTCCTCGATGATACCTTTCCAACAAGCTATCATACGCCTAAAACAGAGATCGTATGCAACAGTTACGACCCCAGGAAGTTGATGTACTAACTTACCCAAACGGGGCCCACATGACTTTTGGCGCTTCATCTCCTAGGGTTAGGTTTTTGGATGTATAGGATTTTTGGCATTTATGTTTATTGTAAAAAGGCCTTTAGAGCCTCATTTTAATCATCTTCTTGTGAATGCGAGTAGCCGTCACATCTCTTCTCAGAGATAAGCTGCCACCATTCTAGCGAGTCTTTCACTCTGTATTTTTACAGTGTCTGTACATTTATTTCATTAATAGATATCGTGTATTACTGTATCTATGTGTTTATGGTTTCATATCTGATATATTTCTATTATATTATTGAATATCTGCAATATCTCTGTGCATTTCTTTATTATATTTCCGATCTCATTTCATGCCGAAAATAATTCGGATCAGTGGTATTAGAGCAGGTTGTTCTTGATCATTTTTTCAGTGCATGTCCCCGATGAGGTCCGAGTATAGAAATTTGGGTATCGTGCTTGTCTCTCTTGAGGACAATTTCTCTCTCACACCCAAGAAACCCTCAATGGTGGAAGAAATGAAAAATGATGGAGCATATGATCCTATCAGTCTGTTGCTTGAGCAAGCTCTCACGTGACAGAGGGATTAAATGATGGAGAATTTTTCCCACATCCTTCAATGCCTACCAATAACAACAGGGAGAATTTTCCCACATCCTTCAATGCCTACCAATAACAACAGTGCATCTTCATCATGACCACTTTGGAGGCACCTCTTCAAGGTACAAGTTAATTTGATATTCAATATTTGAAGGACGATAGATGTGTGAGTTTGACAATGGTTGAATCTTCTGGAAGGTTATTTCTCTATTCGCAAATTTTCCCACAAAGAAAAGATCACCTTCGCGACTCTTAAATCTCTCCCCACATGTCAAACAGGGAAACTTATTGGGAGCGTGAAGTCCATAGAGGAGTCCGAGATATGTAAATAATCCCACTCGCATTGTTTTGTGGATGCGTAAAGGAAAAAATATTACCCATTGTAAACTATGAGGACCCGCATGATGCACCACACTACGGAAAGAGAGGGCCAAGAATTTTTGGAGTTCAAAAATACCTTCCATAGTCCTGTACACCAAGCCGGGCATCAAAGACCCGAAAGACATTTGGTTTGGAAACAATTATAGCTCTACACATATAATATCCGTGACTGAAATGGATTTTCTTAGACATTCATCACTTGTCATGATTCGATAGATATTGTTGCAAATCGACGTAAATTTACACCGTGAACAAATAGGATATCGGATCTATAACCAAGAACAACCAAAGTATGACAAAGATATCCCTAACAAACAAGCTCCAAAACCACCCAAGACACAAGAAAGAAGGGTCATGGGAAGACAAAGAAGGACACTGTAAAATGGTGCGATTTCCACAAAATCCCATGGCACAAAACCGACATGAATGTCACTCAAAAAAATCATTTGTAATGAGATCAAAGACAAGGAGTTGAACCCTCGAGTCGTAATCTGATTTCTGAAAATACTGGTAAAGGACGTATCATTGATGCAGACCCCACTAACTATTGTCGCGAATCCACAACACCAACCAAGAACCAACAGATCCTCGAAGAGGGGAGACCTTTTTCATTCACAAATGTGGGTGAAGGGGACTCAAAGATTTTTTTGTTGATAGCTAGCCGTGAAGAACCTCATCTCCACAGAGGTCATCAAACAATTAGGATTGTCGACAACACCACATCCAGAGCCATTGGCTAACATCAGGTGGCTTCGCCAAGGATGAGATCTCTATGACATATAACAATGTCGCATTGTCATACCTAATATCAAGCCCTGAAGGATGAGAGTATTATGATGTTGCCTCCCATCAGATGTCTCAGGATACTTCTTGGGCCAACCATATATGTAGAGACAACATGTTGTTTATGAGTCCACCTCGTAGTGTCATTGTTACTTTGGGGGGTCATATCTATATCATAGAGGTAGTTCAACCTATTGTTCCACCTAAAAAGTGCCCAAGGTAGTATCTCATAATCAGTAAAATTTAGCTTCAATAACTGCCTGTGCGTAGAACATATGACTCTAACCACTACAACTCCTCCTCCTCGCACCCTAGACCTTCTATCCAATAGAATCAGGCCGACAAGGTTGGTAGAAAGTACACAAAGATTCCTTCAGACACCTTCCTCCTCTCATATATCTCAACTTGTTGAACAACCTCAAACTAAACAGGCTCATACAGACAGACTTCCACAAACTAAGCATCACGACGTCTCCAGCAATACCAACAACTCACCAAGATGCAGATCCAAAGAAATGTTTTTCCTTCTCCCTGGGACACTCAACGCAGATGATTTCTTCCTAAGGAGTGGAGGATTGATCCAGGTGGATATTGGTGGACACCCACCTTTTTTCCAATTGGCTCAAAAATAGCTTTCCCGACAATGGTATGCAATTTACTATTTTTTTAGCATGTTTTAACTTCCGTGGCCATTTCGAGCTCTTAAAATGAAATTGGTTTTCAAGATCGAGGGTTCCTCAATTTTTCCAATGGAATGACCATCTCTAAACTGAAAATACTGCTGATACCTTGCAACGAAGCTAATATATGCCTAAACAGAGATCGTGATGTGCCACACCCCGAAGCTGATGTACCAACTTACCTAAACGCCCACATGACTTTGGCGCTTCATCCTCTAGGGTTAGGGTTTTGGATGTCTAGGGTTTTGGCATCTTTATTGTAAAATTCCTTCAGAGCCCATTGTAACCATATTCTTGCGAAAGAGAGTAGCCATCACATCTCTTTCCTCGTAGATACAATGTTCATCTAGCCAGTCTTCTACTCAGATTTTACACTTCAGACATTTTGTTCATTAATAGAAATCGTAGACATTATATCTCTGTTTATGGTTGCATCTCTCGACATATTTTTTATACTCATTGGATATATGATATATATTTATGCATTTATTTATTATATCTCCTGCTTCATTTCGTTCTCAAAATAATCCCGATCAATGGTAATGTGAGCAAGCTATTCTTGATCGCTTTTTTCAGTGCATGTCCCCATGAGGTCCGAGTATAGAAATTGTGTCTCGATCTTGTTCCTCTTGAGGAAAATTGCTCTCAAGACACCCAAGAAACCCCTAATGGTGAAAGAAAGAAAAATGACGCTGCATCTATCCTATCGCCTGTTCCTTGAGCAAGCTCTCACGGGACAAAGGGATGAAATGATCAAGAATTTTTCCCACATCTTCAATGCTCGCCGATAGCAACATGCACATATTAATCAAGCGCACCACTTTGTAGGAACCTAGCCTTTCAAGGTACAATTTAATTTTACTATTGTATTTGAGGGACAAATAGATGCATATGTTCTAGACAAATGGTTGAATCTGCTAGAAGGTTATTTCTCTTATTCACAGATTTTCCGACAAGGAAAAGATCACCTTTAACTCCTTAAAGCTCTCTCCCGTGGTCAACATTGGTGGGAAACTTATTGGGAGCAGAAGTCCACAGAGGATTTTGAACATATAACAATCCCACGGGATTTTTGTGGATGCGCTAGCGAACAATATCATGGATAACTATGAGTACTAGTACATGAGACGGACCACACCGTGGCAAGAGAGGCGCCAAGCAATTCCAGAGTCCACCAATACCTTACATACCTTAAGAACCAAGTTGGGTATCAAAGACCCAGAATGACATTTGTCTCCAAATACCGTGGTCCTCACAATGTGATACATCCATACTGGAAATGGATTTTATGTACATTCATCACTTGGATCCCGCATGATTCATATGTTGTTAAAACTTAAATTCTAAGCACTTAACAAATGGGATTTTGGAATCTATAACCAAGAATAACCAAAGTATGAAAGACATCCCTAACAAACAAATTCCACCAAATCTAGTCCAAGACTTAGAAAGTAAAGACACGGAAATATGAAGGACACGAACGTGTGATTTCCACAAAATCCCTAGCACAAAACTAATGAATTCCACTCAAAATAGTCATTATTTTCCAAGATTAAAGAAAAAGAGTCAACCCTCGATTCGTGAACCGATTCTAAAATACCGGGTAAAGGATAGGATCATCGACGAGACCCCACTGCTATTATCGCAACCACAACAATTCAACTAGAAGAACCAACAGATCCTCAAGAGGGGAGAGCTTTTCATTCACAGATGTGGGTGAAGGAGACCTCACTGCATTTTATTTTTAATAGAGGAAGCTTAAGAACCTCATCTTTAAACAAAGGTCATTAAACAATTGGGATTACCGACAACACCACACCCCGCGAACCATACAACATCGGTGGTTTACAAGGACGCGATTCTCGTCACCAACACTAATTGTCATACCACATCCGTCCTTCAGAGGAGGTGATATGTGATGTTGCCCCATTGATGTCGTTGATGTTCCTCCTTGGGCCAACCATATATGGGAGATGACATGTTGTTTATGAGTCTCAACCCATAGTGTCATTGTTACTTTGGGGTCATCTCATAGAATAACAAAGGTAGTTCCAACTATTGTTCCGTTTGGGGTTCAAAAGGACACTACAACCACTACAAATTCAACAATCTTCTATCCAATGTGTAAACAGGTCGACAAGGTTGAGAAAAGAATGTAGATTCCTACACACCTTCCTCTCAAGGTATTCTCAATTTGTTGAATAGCCTCAACTTCAAAAGTTTCATGACAGAGTTCCAAAAACTAAGCAACGCAATGTCTTCAACAATACAAGCAACTCACCAAGATGCGTGATTAATAAAGAATGCTTTTCTCCTCTCCTGAACCAACGCGAATGGATACCCATTACTAAGGGAGGTAGGATTTGATCCGTGGATATTCTGCACACCCACCTTTTTCTCAATCGCTCAAAATAGCTTTTGAATCAATTTTGGCAATTTTACTATTTTAATAGGTTTTAACTTCCAAGGCCATTTTTGAGCAACTCCAAATGAAGTTGCTTTTATTGATATAGTTCTCAATGATATCCATATGTGCATTATTGAGCCCTCCCAAAATGAATCTCCTCCATTATACCTTTCCAAATGAATACTTCATATACACCTAAAACAAAGATCAGATGCAAAGTTACAACCCCGGGAAGTTGATGTACTAACTTACCCAAACAAAGCCCATTATGAATTTTGAAAGTTTCGGTCTCCTAGGGTTTGGTTTTGGGATGTCTGTGTATTTTGAATTTATTTATTTTAAAAGGCCTTTAGAGACTCATTGTAATTATCTTCAGGAATGTGAGTAGTCAGTCAATGTCTTTCCTCCTCAATGATAATGCCACCATTCTGTTGGGACTTTCACTCTATTTTATAGTCTCTCAGACATTTCCTTTCTCTCACTAATAGAAATTGTGTATTACTCAATATCTGTGTTTATGGCTGTAATATACATATATTTCATTATATTATTCAATATCTCAGATATCTCTGCAGACATTTATTATATTCCCAATCTCTCATTTTCAGGCCGAAAATAATCTGGATCAATGGCATTAGAGCAGGCCGTTTTGATCGTTTTTCAGCATGTCCCCGACGAGGTCCAAACATAGCAAGTTGGGTCTTGGAAGCCGAATTGAGTAAAATCTCTCTCACACACCCAAGAAACCCCTCAATGGCGGAAGAAAAAAAACACTTGCTGCATCATCCCACGGGCCTGTTGTTTACAAGCTCTCTAATGACAAAGGGATGAAATGATGGAGAATTCTTCACATCCTTCAACGCCCGAGAGCAACATGTGCATCTCTCACTGCTAAACCACTTTGGCGTTGACCCTTTCAAGGTGCATGTTAATTTGATATTCTTGTATTTGAAGACAAATAGATGCAGAAGCCTCAGACAAATGGTTGAATCTCATAGAAGTTTATTTCAGACAATTTTTCACAAAGAAAATATCACACTTAAATCTCGTCCCTTTGTCAAACATTGGTGGGAAAATTACGGGGAGCAAATTTCCACGATGAGTCCATAATATATGGGGCCAAACCCACTTGGGATTTTTTGTGGATTTTGTCAAACAAGATATCCCTGTTGGAAACTATAAGGACTAGTACATGAGATGGACCACACTCAGAAGCAAGAGAGGGGACAAGTGGCCTGTAGTCACCAATACCTTCATACCTTGCACACCAAGTCGATATCAAAGACTCTGAAAGTGACATTTAACTTTTGAACATCAGGCTATACATAGATTACATCTGATAATGAAACGGATTTTTCCGACATCTCTATCACTCTAGTAGTTGCTTAATGATATGTCACGCAAATTGAGCATAAATTTAGGCAATTAGAACAAATGGGATTTCAGATCTATAACCAAGAACAACCAAAGTATGATAAAGACAATCCTAACAAAAAGTCTCCTAAAAAAACCAGTCCAACACATAGGAAAAGGGTCACATGAAGACAAAGAAGGATTATCTAAAACAGCGATTTCCACAAAATCCGTTTCCACAACACCAATGTGAATAATGTCGCTCAAAAACATCATTGGTGGATGAGATCAAAGATAAGGGATGGAACCCCCATTCAATCCGATTCTTTAAAATAATGGTAATGACATATCATTGACGACCCCAATCAAGCTATTATCATAACCGCAATAATTCAACTGTATACCAACAGATCCTCGGCGAGGGGGTTTCTCATTCATGATGTGGGTGAAGGGGAACTCGCAGCATTTTATTCTGAGAGCGAAGCCATAGGAACCTTCGTTAGCAGAGGTTGTCAAACAATATTGGGATTGTCATAAACACCACACCCACATCCATACAACATCGGGTTTCTTGCCATGACCTAGATCTCTCAGGTCATCCAACAATGTCATTGTCAGTAATGACATCCATCCCTTTCCAAGGAGGGAGGTATTATGATGTTTCCCACTGATGTCCTGTGGATGTTCTCTAATGTTCATATATGTGGCTACAACATGGATGTTTGTGAGTCCCACCTCGTGAGTGCCTGCATACATTGTGGGTTCATCTTCTGCTGCATCACTGTAGGTAGCTCCAACTATTGTTCCACCTAAAAGTGTTGTGCTATAGTATTCAGCATCATCAGAAAATTTAGCTTCGCATAACTGCTCAAAGGGAATAGATGTTGGAAAACTGAGAGGGGCTGGGGCTGAATCAGTTGTACTTTGTGCTTAAACAATTATGCCTATTTTAAACTCTTGTTAACACAAAATTTAATACCTGTCAGCAAAAAATGCAAGGAAATAAGAATAGAACATTCACCTGGTGCCACATATGAGATACATAGAGACAGAGTATTTCCTAAGGAAACCCATATGGGGTAAAACTCTTCTTCTTATATATGATAAGTAATCTTTACATTCTTTAGATTATCATACATATGAGTACCAACTCATAATGAGGCTACAACTCGCTTTGGCAAGCAACAACTTGTCGAGAGCAACAACTCTCTCCTGCTTTTCTCTAGCACCTACTAGAAGGAAGCACCAACTCCCCTATTTCTCTAGCAACCACTAGAAGAAAGCACTACCAACTCCCTAAGTGTTCCACCAATTGGATTAGAAGGCTAACAATTCCTCAAGTGTTCCAACACCACTGATAGAAGCACTAACTACGTAAAATGGAGCCTAGCTATGCTAGTTCCTTCACTTTTATGGACTACCGACGATGACCATCAGTTACATAGATATTATTCCCACCATTTCACATTCAGGTGGATCAAGGTCTCAAACACTGAAGTCGCGATCCCTAAATGGAGTCTTCGGTTTGCACTTAACTCCTTTCTTATATTTCACCTATGTGACCAATGGATGTGACCACAAATACACCAAAGGTGTTTCCCGACGATTTCACATTCCTCGCGACATTCTTGACTCTCCAAGTCACGGTCCCCGGAACTCTGAAATGGAGCTTGTCTCTTCATGCTCTTCTTTATATCTCTTCGACAATGTGACCACCACCGATGACCGAGCGCTTATCCATAAAGCTGCCACGCATTTATGATCAAATATTTACCATCCTTGATCAAATTTTGTCAACTCCAAGTCCTGATCTAAACTCCTAAATGAGATCAATGGTACTACACTGCTACGTTTCTGACTCCCGTAGAAGAGCATTGACTAACTCCTCTAACTCCCGTGATATCGTAAGTTCGAAATGAGTTGGATCAAAGACTGCATTTATTGTTTCACATTTCTGACTTATTTCACATTGGGGTGAAGTGTTTTATCTCTGTCCCCAGATCCCGGACTCTGGAAATGTTGTTATTTCCTGGTCTCAAGGTTATTTGTTTGTGTGACTATTTGATTTTGGAATTTCAAGATTGACGAGCTCAAAGATTTTGCACTCATGTAGATGAAGTGTTTCACTTTAACTCTATATCTTCTAACTCTAAAATGGAGTTATTTCCATTCGTGACATTTTGTTGGTGTGTTATTTTGGGATTTGCATTTCACATTTCCCATGATTTCTGGAGATTCCATAGTAAGAGTCTTGACATTCCCTAACTCCCAGATCCTAAACTCGCTGATTTTGTTGCTGATTTTATTCTGATCTTGGTCGAGTGTCCTTTATCACCTCCACTTCCTATGATCTCAAATTGTTCCTACTTTCAGATTTCGCATTTTGTATTTCAATTCAGATTTTTTTCATGGAGTGTCCTTACACCTCCACCTCCCAGATTCAAATCCTTTGAAATGGAGTTGGATCGATTTATCCCTGATCTTCCTTGCTTGCTTGTAAACCATCAAATGATCACACACTATCAATCCTCATGCACCTCTAAGAACACTTATCCTCCTCGACATGCTATTCCTGTTTTTCCATCGCTGCATAGTCTAAAATTTCCATCAATGACAAGCACACCTCTCGAAACATGCCAACAAAGTGACACCGCAACCATCGCCATGCACTTCACTCCCACACCTTCTATCCAACAGAATTAGCTCCACAAGGTTGGAGAAAGCACAAAGATTCCTTCAGACACCTTTCCTCTCATGTATTCAACTTGACTTGTTAAACCTCAGCCTTCAACAGGTTCACATTCTACAAACTAAGCAGCATGATGTCTTTAGCAATACAAGCAGCTCACCAATGGAAGTAGATCCACAAATGCTTTTCCCTCTCCCCTGAACACTCAACGTATCGTATTTCTTCCTAAGGAGGATTGATCCAGGTGGGATATCGGCACAATCACCCTTTTCCAACCTGCCTGCACAATTTTCTAACACTCTTGGCAATTTAATATTTTAGCAAGTTTCCAATTATACCATTTTGAGGGCTTCAATGAAGGCTTTTCTAGATCGAGGTTATTAATGATAGTCAAGACATGATTGATCCCAAAACAACTTCATTTTATACAGGGGTATTCAATTTGACTCAAAAGAGCTTAACCATGGACTCCTGGGTTTTGACGGAATTTGAACCCCAGTCTAAAAGGAATAAATTATACCCTATATTACTCTTTCAAAAGAATTGGCACCAATGAGCCCTTTCGTTCAGATAGCTTGACCGGGTCTGAATCGCTAAAGGTAAACCACCGCCGGTTTAATTGTATTTCAAATTTCGCTTTATCGAGTGTGAAGGCTCAAGACCGCTTCGCAATTCTTTCTGCGTTGAGACCAAAAGAAATAAAAGGAGACCCGTTTAAGAATGTTCTTCTGGACCAAAGAACAGAAAGTGTAAAGAAACAAGGTCACTCAATCTTTTTCATCTTTATGAGTCAAAGGCTTAAAGGAGATCAATGGTTGTTTTTCTCGCTAATCCCACGTAGATCGAAAAGCATAAATAATAAAGCCACCGGATGTTTCTTTGGAAGTCTCAAAGCCATTGAAGAACAAAAAAGGTCGGCGATCATACTTCGTGGGTCGATGTCGCACGCCAGAAGACTGCGAAAACATCGCGGGAATTCTTTTAAAAGACGGTAGAATTCAATCTTCCGGAGCAATCCGCCCACTTAAGAGATTTTCCACGGCTGCTGTGGTTTCGGAGATACGATTGGTATCGAGCCAGCCGAGGTCACCTATATTACGCCTTCAAATAACATAAATATCCCGTAGCTAAGAGGTTAATGACAAAGGCTGATTCCCGCCATGGTGATAAAGGAATTCCTCCGCCGCGACATTCGGTGTAACTCGAAGGAAATATGATCTGCATGAAGATCGTCCTGTGGTTTGTCCCGACCATTCATTGCTTTGATTATAGCTTCATAAGAAGGAAAGACTAAATCTAACAAATCAACGTTAGAAATCCTTTGTTTTATAGGTTCGGCGGCGGATCCAACCTTTGTGTGGACCGATCGTGAGTAATCATAAGCTGCTGGTTCAAAGAGTACACTCATTTCACAATGACAAGTATGCGGCCATGCCAAATTTTTGCTATTCTTTATCCATCGCGGCTGATGGGGAAGGAAGAGTCCACTGATCCTTAAAGCAGTCGCGGCGAACGACAAAACATGGAAAATTTCAAATTTCGTGGTGGTTCGATATAAACTTGATATCACCTTGATAGGGTAATCAAAGTACCCATCAAAAGATGGACAAAACCCAACTCCTATGTTGACGACCGCTTGAGGATTTCATCTACCAGCGTGGAACCGGATGCCCCAAGGTTCAGGTCGAGAGAAGGACAATTCATCAATAGTCACTATCCGACCTTCATTGTGGAAACAATAGGACTCGAAGATTGTAGCAACCATCGCTTGCATTACATAAGTCCAACTCAGACCTAACAATAGATTGTAATCGATGGGGCATCAACTACTCTACTTTGACACACATGGTCTCTTTACCCCAATCGCACGTGAAAGAAGGAATGATGCCAGCGGCTCAAAGAACGACCATCAACGCAGTTGAGGAGAGAAGTGACTGGCGATAACCTCGTGCTGGACCAATGGCTTTCCAAAGATGCTAACTTACATAACGCAAGTCGAAGCTTCATCTACCACCGCTGGGTGATATATTTCGTAAAGTTTTCGGTGGGGTGTTTACCTTCATCGCTATCTGAAACGTTAATTGGCAAACGAGGTTTCAAGTCGGCCGATTCAACATGACCGTATCTTTAGGTTACAAGTCTCGGTAGAGCCTAAATCATTCAACAAGGTTTTCCTCTGAGCGGGGCAACTTTGAGGACCTCCAAAGCGTATGCATAGCAATAAGGGGCTAGATAAATCTTTCCACCATAGTAGTTCTCAGCGGCCTCATGCTTGGATTATGAGGAAGCCCTTGAAATCCACCTTTGAATGTGTCATTGTTACCAACGCCTTCTCAATTTGTAGAAGAGATGGATCTCGGCTTCTTTTCTCTTCTCAGGAGCACTTGGTCGTTATAATCAGGAGCTCTAGTCGTTATGAAAGAATCAATTTTCACCATATATACGCCTTGCCATGATGAATTGTTTGCGGAGGGAAGCCAGCGGTCAGCCTCTCTCACTTGCAGGCTTGAGTTAAATTTTGCCCATACCGGTATGTTTAATACCATCCTGGCCATTTGCTACCGTGGTGAAAATCAACCTCTGCCGAGGTACAGGGTTGGTGGTCTTCATTGCCAAAGCTGTACTTGACATTCGCTTCTTCTTTCCATGGGTGCCCTCGCCGCATTATCGCTTTGATTTTATCCCCTTTACTCTTTCGCTGTTTTTCTTCTCCTGGCCGTTGGTTGGCTCTTGAGTGTCAGTTCACGGAGTGCGTACTTTCGACGCTTGAGTAGGAGGAGCAGCCAAAGCAAGAGTCTGGTTACCGAGTGTTGTATAGATAATCGCTGCAATTGTTTTGTCAATTGCTCGCGGGCTTTTGGTCGAAGCCGTAAACCAACGATACCATCGGCATGGTCCGCTCTCTCATTCCGTTTCCATTCAGTATTGACCGTGGTGCATCCAAAGATGATGTTGTACAATAGACCAGATCGAGAATAGATAAGCTCGAATCGTTGATCCCTCATGATGGCATCTTCCTGAGAAACCCCGAAGGCGACGTCTTTGGATATGCAAGGAACCAAAGACTTAAGGAACCATCAGCGTGAATGCCGGTGGACAAGGGCCTTGTTAAGACTCTTTCGGCGCCGCCATTCTCGAATATGATCCAGATATGGTCCGCTAACGTCTGCTCAAAATTGGCTAGCAACTCGGTGCGTCAGATCTCACAGGTAACCGAAAATGGTTGAGGAAGGCCATTGCCAACTCGCCGAAAAGGGAATATCGTGAACAATCAAGCTCTGTGTACCATTTTGCGAGCACTCCCAATCAGAGTGAGTTGAAACAATCGCAATCGACGGAGCTTCATCTTTCGCGAGTGATGAGTACCACATGGAAAGTGGTCGTCGGATCACCGATTCGCAGGGCTTGGCCTCGAACTTTGGGATGTCCGGCAAACCCCCTGCTGGCATAGGAGGCCACCTGTTACATAGGAGTCCAACATGGATCGTGATAGATAAGATCATTTAACAACCGTCAAATCTGGTAAGTGTAACGCCGCCAAGAATGGTAGTTTAGGCTGTCACGGTAGTCGGGATAAAAGGGTCCCCGAGTTTGACTAGCACCAAAGTTGCCGTGAAAGTTTATCGTCCGGTTCTCGTAGGAAACCGGCGGCCCGACCAACGTAGGGTTTTGCATCCAGGAGACATCATTATCGATTTCAAGAAGGCAGCAGGATGTTGGGCATTCATCGTTTGAAGGACTTGGGATCTGGATTACCCCATGCCGATCCGCATGGAAGAGTGCATAGAATCGTCCGGGGTTCCACCGGTCGTGGAAAGAGTTGCCCTGCAATGACATCTGCAGGATGGAACTGATCCTGTGTCAATCAAGGTCCCCGTATATGTGCCCCCAGCGCAGTAATAGTACCCTGTGCCGGAGTGGACTTTCCAAATATGGGAGTGCCTCCATATGGGAAAGCAATGGGTGTGAAAGTGTTTTTTACCAAACGTCCCATTCCAAACAACCGGTGACGAACCTACCAGCATAATTTGCGCAGGTGTTCCTTGACTCCCATCTCCAAATAAACTATTTTGTGTAGGTTGCCCGGCGGATTGCTGGTGCGAACCACCGAGTGAAGGGGACGGATGAGGTATATGACCTCCACCATAAAGGAAAGCGCTGGAAAGGGACAAGGAATGCCCCAAGTTGACCTTTGGCAGAGGAGCATGAGTTTCCCGCCCGCACTCCAAAACCGATAGTGGATGAAGGAGCGCGTGGACTAGCACTGAATCCTGCATACGAGCGAAATGAACTGTCAATTAGGGTAAAGAGGTGTGGCCAATTTATAGACGGGGTCGGTCCATCAGACGACGAAGTTAAGTGTCGGTGACCATGGTAACGTACTCCACCCCACACAGGTTAAGAGAAGTTTCTCCCGTGGTAACAACAAGGATGGGAATGGAAGAAATCCCAGCTGAAGTGATTTGTTCCATAACTAGGTTAGGCAATCGGTCAGCGCTCAGAAAGAAATTGGCACAATAATGTCCGGGCCAAAATCAGCGTTTGAGGTTTAAACCAATCCAATATTGGAGGTCAATTCCTCGGGGGTTTGTTCAGGATCAAACGCCTTGCTTGTTTCTGGAAGACCTTTGATGGTCTAAAGCTTCCACTACGGTATTTCGGTGGCTCTGGATACTCCATGACAAAGTTCGTGGCTCGCGGATCGACGGGAGTTAATCCTCCATTTTGTGAGAAGATCCAAGACACGTTAAGTTATTCTACACGAACAAACAACAAGACACACTAAAAGAAATCCCCTAAAATATAAATCAAGCAAACACTAAACTCGATTGGAAGAACAAGCATAAACAACCAACACTAGAGAAACTTACCGTGCAAGTGAAACTCAAACACAAAATAACCCTACAGATATACTCTACAAAGTGTGACCCAACGTCTGTCCTAGGTACCATGGTATACCCCCTCCTCGCACACTGTATGTCCCTAGAAAAGATTGCGCACTAAGCTTCAAAGATGAACAACTATCAAAGGCATAAATACAATTTGGTGGACCATAATGAGCAGGGTTTCAAGCCTGAAACCTGTCAAGGTATCGAGAGAAAATGGTCCTGAAGACAACAACTGAGGACCTCGAACGATTTCGAGATCCACGGTTCAGGGTAAATGCAAACAACGGAATCCAAAAAAAATCCCTCTATATAGCCCACAACACTTGGCCCGTGCCTTTGGAGAGGGGTTATTCTCGCCATCTTCCTTTCACGCCAATTCCTCGTGGTTTAGAATACCTGTATTAGAGGGGGTCCAATAATCCTTCTCGTGAATCGGACTTCTGGTACACTCCTATTAACAGCATCTAGTTTGGTTTAGTGGCCTTGGAGAATTTACTCTCCAACCTATTCCAAGGGCCCTATTCTCGAAGCCATAGTATGCACCATATAAACAGAAAAAGTCTACTTGTTTTTATTAAGTGTTGTTTTTAGTGGGCTTTTTTTAAGTCACAAGGTGTGAAAGTGAAATCGATGGTGTGTAAAAAGATCTCAAAGAAAAATGACTAAAATGTGTGGAAACAAAACTTTACATAATGCAAAACCAACAACTTTCAATGAAAGACTCTTTCTTTTTCGAATTTACTAAGATTTCGTTGAGTAAATATAAAGGACTTTCACTCGACCACAGCTAATGATACTTGACATGCACTGAAAAACTTATGAAAACATATTTCTTTCCTAGATACTAATGCAACAACACGTACTCTTTCAAACCAAGAAGAAAATGAAACAAGAAATTGTTTTTATTTCGCTGTAAAATAACACAACAAGGCAATCAAACACAAAAATTCAATTCCAAAAGAGGCCTCCGTATTGACACCAGGGTCTGCCAAAGCTGTGACAGTTGGTATCAAACAAAAAGAAAATTTGCAGAAGAAAACAAATGCAAAGAATGACCGACACTATTACTAAGATATGACTGCATCAAAGCATGGCATTCAATATTCGCTTTAGTCAAGATCCTGAGAGAATAAATGAGAATTCTGCCGACCGCCGTGAAGAAACCATCTCTTAATATTAAACTCATCGCAGATTTGTAAGGCGGATCAAGAACAAGACACAATAACGAGACCCGATAGGATCCGTAAAAGCCCTCTCGAGTATCATAAACTTCCGACAGGAAGAGGAGCCTCAAAGCCTTCCAAAAGATAAGCCATCAAAACCTCCGGCAGCAGGTATTTTCGATCAAGGGTCGAAGGTTAGGCTGCTGGGTTACCCATGCGGTGGCTTCGCAGTCATGGGTACTTTGTGTCCCGAGAATGAATGTCAAGCCTCAGTCAAGGAAAATCGAGAGTTGATAACCAAAGTTCCCCGGCGAATATTGACCTAATGGTGCAAATAAAATAAACAAAGGAAATGTGAAATCAACTTTAAAACTACTCAAAGATTTTTAACCAAACTGGAAACCCTTAAGAGTAAAATATATCTCAAATGGAGTCAGCTAATTTCAAGGGTAAATTTTACCCTATGGACTAACAAGTTAGGGTTTTAAACTTACACGATCATGACCCTTCATAAGCTACTCTTGTACTTACCTGGTCTAACCCCTTTTCTTTAAACAAACAAGGGAAGACCCAACTAACTTTTATCGATTGATGTAGCTCCTCCGTTGAGATTTATCTCCCTTTAATGTCACGCTTCCTTCCATTGTGCTTATCATGTAATCAAGACAAAACTATGCATGCATGCTATTGTTCTACTAGGGGAATAGAGATTAAACACAAATCACATAAAACATATAAGACTCATGTATTTGGGATGCAGTATATTTGATCTCAATATGAACCAACTACAATGATTTTTGAGACCGACCACCGCCTCCCTCGATCTTGATCCTCGGCTCCTCCTCTTCCTTGTCCTCCAACCGCCGGCTTGAATTCCTCCTAAAGCTTGAGGAAAGATAAAGGGTTGGGACAATAATGGACTCGGCAACTTGGCAGAGTTTCTTTAATGTTACATTTTCCCTTGAATAGTACCCCTACTCCCTCTTTTATAAAGCAGAGAGCTAGGTTTCTAGATCTAATCCTTGGCCATGCATGGCTAGGAGTTCCCGTTAACTGACAAAAATCTCTTGTCTCGTCACAACTTCTTCCATTTTTTGTGATCTTCAAAGGGAACTCATGGGCTGCAGTGGGCTCAGCTGGAGCCGCCCCACTGCCATAATGTGGGCTTCCCCAGCTGGGCCTCGCTGCAGAAAGTGGGCCCTTAGAGTTCAAGCTTTTTAAAATGGAGCTTTTAAATATGCTGCACCTCAAGAAGTTTGGCAAAGAAGGATATGAGTTGCTCGATGCCGCATGTGTGGTGCAATTTTAGGGTTATACCATTCTATGATAAATTTCCAAATGTTTATCATATTGACCAAGCAACAGAGATCTATGCAACCACACCCCTAGAAGTTGATGTACTAATCATTCAAACATTACGGACTTTAAGCACTTCCACATCCTCGGGTTAGGTTTTGATTTAGGTTTTTAGCATTCTCTGCTATCAGAAAAGGCTTTGTTTCACTGTGGGTTCATATTCTTGTAGAATGCAGTAGTCATTATCTCTCTCAAAGATGTTGCCACCATTCAAGTTGCAAATTTTCACTTATTTTTCCATCATGGCTATTTCTTTCATTAATAGAAATCGGTATTACTCAGATCTATGTGTTTGGCGAATATTATCCTGATATATTTCTATTATATTATTTGATATCTATGATATCTCTATGCATTTCTTTATATCTCCTGATTCATTTCAGGTCAAAAATAACTGATCAAGTAGACGAGCAAGCAGTTCCTGATCATTTTTTTAGAGCATGTCCTCGACGAGGTCCGAAAGGATAGAGTTAGTCTCAAGCTTGTCTCTTGAGGACAATAGCTCTCTGCGCACACCCAAGAAAACCCTCAATGGTGGAAGAAAAGGAAATCGACGGATAATGATCCTATCACCTGTTGTTTGAGAAATGTTTCACGACAGAGGGACAAAACTTGAGAATTTTTCCCACATCCTTGAATACCTGCCGATAGCAAAGGCTGATTCTTCACTGAGATCATTTTGGAGGCACCTCACCTTTCAAGGTACAAGTTAATTTCTACATTCTCTGTATTTGAAGGATAGATAGATGCGTAAGCCCCTAGACAATGGTTGAATATGCTAGCTGCTTCTCCGTCACTGACTTTCCGATAAAGAAAAGATAACCTCGCGACTTCTTAAAGCTTCCATTTCAAATAATGGTGAAACTTATTAGAGAAGAGTCCCATAGAGGATCTAAATATAAATAACTCAATTTGGGATTTTTCTATGGATGCTGCAAGGAAACAATATTACCCTGTTGGCAACTAAGAGGACCTATACATGAGATGGACCAAACTACATAAAGAGAGGGCTGTGTAGTTTTGGAGTTCTCCAATACCTTCCATGCCTTGCAAACAAAGTCGGGTATCAAAGACTGTTTACATTTAAGTTCAAAATACTGTAGCCTCTACATAGATAACCGAGACCTGAAATGGATTTTTCCGACATCTCATCATTAAGTTGCCATATCTATATACAAGTTAAGATCATAAAATTTAAGCAATTCAGAACAAACTGATTTCAGTGGATTCAAATCTGAAAGAACCAAAGTATGATAAAGACAAACTTAACAAATAGGGGTCTCCAAAACCAACAAGACATTGTGAAAGAAGGGTCATGGAAGACAAAGAAGGACACCGAAAATGGTGCGATTTCCACAAAATCCCCAGCACAACACCCATTAATGTCACTGTCAAATATTGGTGGCCAACACCAAAAGACAAGGAACCAAACCCCATTTAGAACTGGACATGAAACTACCGGGTAAAGGACAGACACTCCACGCAGACCACCACTATTATCGCGAACCGCATCAATTCAACCAGAAGAAGCAATGTGATCCCAAAGAGGGGAGCACCTTTTTCATTCAGCTGCATGTAGGTGAAGGGACCCTAATGATTTATTGTATAGCATGCTTTAAGAACCTCATATTAGCGGCAGGTCACAACGCTTGGGATTGTTGACAACACCACACCTAATGTACCCATAACACGGGTGGCTTCGCTTTGGCGATCTAGATCTCTCCGTGGTTTATCCAACAATGTTTCATTGTCATATAATATCCAACCCTTTAGGGTGAGGTATTATGTGATGTCATTCACTGGATGTCCCTCATCAGGATTTCTTGGTCCAACCATATGTGGAGTACTTAGCGGTACAGAAGTTTTGACCAGTGTCATTTTTACTTTGGGGGTCATCTCTACGGAATACAAGAGGTAGTTCCATCTATTGTTCCACCAAAATTGTCGAAGCAGTAGTATCTCATATCAGTAAAATTTATCTTCTTCACAATTTTGTTCAAAAGGAGAAATCGTGAAGGACATCGCACCACTATTTACCTCACCCCTTGCACCTTCTCGTCCAATAGAAAGAAGGCCCATTGCTGTTGCAGTAAGTTTAGATTCCCTTTTACACACCTTCCTCCGATGTAATTCGAAGACTTGTTGAACAACCTCACCAATAGGTTCATGACAGACTTCACAAACTAGGTTAAAGCGACGCCCTAACAATACAAGTACCACCAAGATGTAGACATAACAAATGCTTTTCCTCTCCCCTGAGAACTCAAATTCCAATGGAGACCATTACTTTCTAATATGGGAGGATTGATCCAGGATATCGGTGGCCACCATCTTTTTCTCAACACCGGGTTTCAAAACAAATATTTGACAATTTTGGCAAATTTACTATTTTTAGCAGATTTTAACTTCGAGGCCATTTTGAGGTCTAAAATGAATTTTTTTTTTCAAGATCGAAGTTTCAATGATAGCTCCATACGATTTTGAGCCCCAGAATGAATCTCCCCGGAGCGATACCTTTCAAATGACTATCATATGCCTAAAATGAAGATTGTATGGAAAAGTTACGATCCCGAAGCGGATGTTCTAACTTACCCAAACCGGTCCATGACTTTTGGTGCTTCATCTCCTGTGTTAGTTTTCGTGATGTCTAGGTTTTGCATCTTGTTTATTGTAAAATGCCTTTAGAGACTCATTGTAATCATCTTCTACTTAATGTGAGTAGTCAAGCCACATCTCTTCATATTGCTGCCACCATTCTACGGTAGTCTTTCACTTATTTTACCGACATTTCTTTCTACGATGGGAATTATGTAATATCGTGATTCTATGTTTATGGCTGCATTCTCATATTTCTCAAGGAGTATTATTGAATATCTCATGACATCTTGTGCATTTCTTTATTATATCCGGATACTCGCTACCAGGTCGAAAAATAGTCCTGGATCGGGCAGGTCAGAGCAGTCGTTTCTGATCATTTTTTCGCCAGTCCCCCACAATGCCCGGAGTATAGAAATTTGGGTCTCGATCTTGTCTCTTGAGGACAATCACTGCTGACACCCAATAAACCCTCAATGGCGAAGAAAATAAAATGACGGAGCAGATGATCCCATCAATCTATTGCTCGAGCAAGCTCACACCTATTAAAGGGATCTAAATGATGGAGAATTTTTCCCACATCTTCCATGTTTGGCACGCTTACAAGAAGAGCATGTTTGTCATTGATGGCAAGAACAACAACGATGGCATGTCTAAAGGAAAGAACAAATGTAACAAATCTAAATCAATCATGCTTACATTTATTGATGGCAAGAACAACTACGGATTGTATGGTTACAGGAAAGAATAGTAGCTATGTTGGCATGTTTACAGTTGAGAGACAACAATGGAAAACAGGCAGGCAAGCAAGACTAGAAGTGCAACAATGATCGTATTGGTAAGATCGTAAGCGAACCCATTTTGAGTTTCGATACATCGATGATCGCGATGGCAAGATCGTATAAACTCCATTTCTCGATTTTCTCTGATACCAGAATTGAGGAGTCAAGAGTCGAGACTCTTCATCATAGATCCCGGCGCTGTAAATGTAAACAATCAAAACCTCAAACAGATAATAATATCAATGAAGACTCCATTTCTAGTTTCGCAGACCGACAAATCAAAGATCAAAGGAACTTTAACCTTTGAAGTGAAGCGAACTCGAACTCAAACATGCACATCAACAAAGACTACATTTCAGAGTTTCATAGACCGAACAAAGATCAAAGGAATCTGGCTCCCTAACCTCTCAACTCAATATGCAAAATCGCGGAAATAATCCTAGCCACATCGAATCATCAAGATTGTGGACCATTGATCCGACTCCATTTCAGAAGTTTTGGATACACCGGAGTTGAGGAATCAAGGAAGCAATCATCAGAGGAACTCGCGACATGTGAAATCACTTAAAAGATATGGACCGCTTTCCGAATCATCAAGATTGTGGACCTGCTGATCCACTCCATTTCAAGTTTCGTATACCAAGAGTTGAGGAGCTTGGGAGTCAAGAATCTACAGGAATGCCAAAATGTGAAATAATGAAAGAACTTTATGGATAAATGATTGGTCACAACCATGGGCATGTGAAGGAATGAGCTTTCAAGTTGCAAGGTTCCATTTCGTGATCGAGATTTGGAAGAGTCAGAGTGGCTAGCAAAAATTACAAACACAAAATCAAGTAAATGTCTTTGAATAAGGCTATGGTCACAAAACTGCCAAAGGGCCCATCTACTAAGATGATAACATGAGCTATGTAATCCAAGCTCTATTTTGGAGATTCTAACTTAGAGAGTCAAGATGTTCGCATCAGAATTCAATGACATGCTAAATTGAGAGAAATGGCGAATGCTTAAAACACCTTTTGGTGTGGTGGTTTCGATACCAAGAGTTGAGTGTCAAAATCTTCACCACAGGAATGCCGGAATACCAAATGCCGAACGCTTAAATGGAAAAATCAACGGTGGTCTCTGGTGGTTTGTAATCCAACCAAGTAAGTTGGATACTTGGAAATCTAATAGAAGGGCTACTGTTTCCCTTCACAGTTAATTGACGGGCCATTTATCTGCTTAGGAAGAACTTAATCATGAATTTTGGATGGTTGGCTTATCTCGCCTGTTGATGCATTTTCTTGGAGGTTCACAATGTAATCTAGAAATGAATGATGGTTTCTACCAGAGGAATCAAAGAGACTTCAAGGTGATCACCGTGAGAAGATGAAGTGTCTCGGTAAGATCTTCCAAAGGCATGAAGACTATTCATAGAGGTTATTGACAAATGTAAGACCGCTGATCCAGAACTCCGCAATAGAGGAATTAGATCGACAGATAGAGAAGATGAAGAGGCCCTCGACCGCTAGAGAGGCGGTGGAATCTTGGCATAAAACCCAATGATGATGGACGGATGGGTTTAACTACCAGAGAAGCTAAAGAGTTGTGAAGATGATCGTGCAGCACCGACATGGGGAGAGCATGCAAAATCATTGTGAAGAGAGGATGCAGAATATTCACAGAGAGGATAAAAGAAAATGCGTAATCGTTAACGATGAGGGTTGGTTGCTGAGAGGATTCGTGTGGGTAGAAGGAGGTAGAACGCAGGAACATAAATGCACAGAAGGTGAATGGTTCATTGAAGGGACATGGCATAGACAGCATGAAAGGAAGAAGAACATAGTGCTTAAGGAAGGGGTGGAGGAAGACACCGAGGCAGAAAGAGCAGGGTAGTGTAGCGTAACGTTGATGAGACCGGGTAAGTCATTGATGAACATTATATCAATCGGGTAATAAGTTTTTAGTAGGCCATTGATATTTCGTGGGTGGTAGGAGGTTCTAGGGAGGATCGTTGTCCTCAGAGGTTTGGGCGGGTTCTTGAACTGTGAAGCCATTGTAGCTTCCATTTGGTTGCATCCAAAGAAACCAGGTATGTGTGGCAAGGAGAATTATTGCCTCTCGCTTTGCTGTGTTGGTTTCATGTGACTCGGAAGCTGGTGTTTCCATCCGGGGCTTGGTGTTGGAACACCAGTGGATTGTTTCTTCCCAGTGGGTTTTAGAGAAACCATGGATTTGGTGCTCCCTTCTAGTGGATGCTAGAGAAACCGTGAGTCGGTGCTCTCTAGTGGGTGCTAGAATCCGTGAGAGTTGGTTCTCTCAAGAAGTAGCATCTTGCAAAATAGAGGTTGTAGCCTCATTATGAGTTGTCTCTCATAAATATGATAATGTATAGAATGTAAAGATTAATTATCATATAAAGAAGAAGAGGTTTTACCCCTTTACATGGGTTTCCTCAGAAATATCTATCTTGTGTATCTCATATGTGTGAATGATGTTGAATGTTCTATTCATTACTTCCCCACGCATTGTGGATTGTCATTGAGTTCTATAAAGAGTTTAAAATAACCATAATTCATTTAAGCACAGTCGCAACAACCGATTCACCCCCCTCTTAGTTATCCAACACTTCAATGCCTGGCTATAGTAACATGTGCATCTTCATCAAGCCACCACTTTGAAGGCAATTTCACCTTCAAGGTACAAGTTAATTTTGATATTTCTATATTTCAAGGACAGATAGATGCATAAGCAATAGAAAAATGGTTAATTTAGAAGGTTATTTCTCCTCGCTCACAAATTTTCTTTTCCAACAAAGAAAATATCACCTTGCACTCCTTAAATCTCTCCCCCCATGTCAAACACATTGGTGGAAAACTTATTGGGAGCAGAGTTCCACGTAGGATTCCAACATATGTCCACCACCACTTGGGATTTTTTGTGATGCGGTAAAGGAATAGTATTACCCTGCTGGAAACTATGAGGACCAATACATGATATGGACTACACTGGCAAGAGAGGGGCCAAGCAGCTCCAGTTCACCAATACCTTCCATGGCCTTAAGCACTGCTCTGCATCAAAGACTCGAGGAAATTTGGTCTGAGACACCGTGGGATCTGCTACTGCATACGCCTTCCGACCGAAATGGATTTTCTGGACATCTCATCACTTCATTTTTATCAATATGTTGTTAAAATCGGACTTAAGATCGTAACAAACAAGATTTCAGATCCGTGCAACTCCACAACAACCAAAGCATGACAAAGACGTACCGAACAAACAACAAAACCAAATTCAAGACACGTGAAAAGAAAGGTCATAGGGAAGACAAAGAAGGACACCGAAAAATGGTGCTGGCTTCCACAAAATCCTCGGCACAAATAATCGCATGAATGTCACTCAAAGTAGTCATTGGTGGCCAAGATCAAAGAAAAGGAGTCAACCCCGATTCTGAATCCAATTCTAAAAATACTGCTAAAGGAAAGATCATTGATGCACCCCATCACATTATCACAACCACATCAATTAAACTAGAAGAACCAATGTGATCCCAAGAGGGAGAGTCTTTTCATTCACGTATCCGCGAAGGGGACCCTACATTTTATTGTTGGCTACAACTGTAAGAACCTTTATCTAAGTAGAGGTCATCAAATAGTTTGATTGTCGAACAACACCATTGACCCACAACCATACAACATCGAAAGTGGTTTCTGGACAAGGACAGGAGATCACAGTTAGCCAATAATTTCGATTGTCATATGACATCCAACCCTTCAAGGATGAGGTATTATGATGTTTCACCGGATTTATGTGGATGTTCTCTTTGGGCCAACCATATATGTGGAGATGATATGTTGTTTATGAGTCTCAACTCAGAGTGTCATTGCTACTTTGGGGGTCATCTCTATACAATACTAGAGGTAGTTCCAACTATTGTTCCACCTAAAAGTAACAAGGTAGTATCTCATACCGCAAAATTCAGCTTCTTCACAACTGCTCAAAAGGGGAACATGACATTGCAACCACTACAACCTTCCCCAAGCACCTTATATCCAAGCAGAAGAAGGTCGGCTGCTGCAACAAAGAAAAGATTCCTTCTCACACACCTTCTTCCTCTCATGTATCAACACCTTTCTAAAACTCAGCTTCAACGTGTTCATGACAGACTTCCACAAACTAAGCAACTCAACTGCCGCCAACAATACAAGCAACTCACCAAGATGATACAACAAATGATTTTCCCCCTTGAACTCAATGCAATGGATACCATTGCTTCCTAATGAGGATTGATTTAGGTGGATATAAGTGGCCACCCACCTTTTCAACCTGGCTCAAAACAACTTTCCGACAATTTTGGCAATTTACCATTTTTTAGTAGGTTTTACCTGTGGCCATTTTGAGGGCCCAAATGAAGGTTTTCATATCTAGGGTTTTCAATTATAGTCGGGCGAAATTATGTATCCCCCACAATGAATCTCGACGATACCTTTCCAACGAGCTATCATATCGCCTAAACGGAGATAGTATGCAGTTACGACTCCTGGAAGTTGATGTACTAACTTACCCAAACGGGGCCCACATGACTTTTGGTGCTTCATCTCCAAGGGTTAGGTTTTTGGATGTATAGGGTGTTTGGCAATCCTGTTTATTTGAAAAAGGCCTTCAGAGCCTCATTGTAATCATCTTCTTGCAAATGCGAGTGGTCGTCACATCTCTTCTTAGAGATAAGCTACCACCATTCTAGTGAGTCTTTCACTATGTATTTTTACAGTCTCTGTGAATTTCTTTCATTAATAGAAATCATGTATTACTGTATCTCTGTGTTTATGGTTGCATCTCTAATATATTTCTATTATATTATTGAATATCTACAATATCTCTATGCATTTCTTTATTATATCTCCGATGTCATTTCATGCCGAAAATAATCTGGATCAGTGGTATCAGAGAAGGTTGTTCTTGATCATTTTTTTTAGTGCATGTCCCCGATGAGGCCCGAGTATAGTAATTTGGGTCTCGAGCTTGTCTCTCTTGAGGAAAATTGATCTCACACACCAAATAAACCCTCAATGGTGGAAGAAAAGAAAAATGACGGAGCAAACGATCCTATCAGTTTGTTGCTTGAGACAGCTCTCACACGACAGAGGCATGAAATGATGGAGAATTTTTCCCACATCCTTCAACGTCTGCCGATAGAAACAGGCGTATCTTCATCAAGTGGCCACTTTGGAGGCACCTCTCCTTTCAAGGAACAAGTTAATTTTGATATTCCTGTATTTGAAGGACAGATAGATGCAGAAGCCCTAGACAAATAGTTGAATCTGCTAGAAGGTTATTTCTCTATTCACAAATTTTCCGACAAGGAAAAGATCACCTTCACACTCCTTAAAGCTATGCCCCATGTCAAACATCAGTGGGAAACTTATTGGGAGAAAAGTTCCACAGAGGAGTATGAAATATATGGGTCCAATCCCACTTGGGATTTTTTTGTGGATGCGGTAAAGGAACAATATTACCCTGTTGGAAACTATGAGGACCAGTCCATGAGAAGGACCACACAGTGGCAAGAGAGGGGCCAAGAAGTTTTGGAGTTCACCAATACCTTCCATACATTTCACACAAAGTTGGGTATCAAAGAATCAGAGTGACATTTGGTTCTGAAATACTGTAGGGCTCTAAACAAATAGATCTAGACGAAAATGGATTTTCTAGACATTTCATGACTTGGTGCTGCTGATCGATATACTGTTAAAATTGAGCAGAAATTTAGGCACCAGAACAAATGGAATTTCAGATCTATAAATCCACAACAACCAAAGTATGAAAAAGACAACCCTAATAAACAGTCTCCTGAAAACCATTCCAAGACACAGGAAAAGAAGGCTCACCAGAAGACAAAGAAGGAAACTGGAAAATGGTGCGATTTCCACAAAATCCCCTAGTACAACACCGATGAATGTCACTCAAAACTGACATTGTTGGCCGAGATCAAAGACAAGGAGTCAAACCCTAATTCATAATCCGATTCTAAAAATACTAGTAAAGGACAGATCATTGATGTAGACCCCACTGCTATTATCGCAACCACAATAATTCAACCAGAAGAACCAACAGATCCCGAAGAGGCGGAGCGCCTTTTTCATTCACATATGTGGGTGAAGGGGACCCCACTGCATTTTATTATTGATAGTGGATGCCAGAAGAAACTCATCTTTGCAGAGGTCGTCAAATAGTTGGGATTGTTGACAACACCACACCCAGAGCCATACAACATTGGGTGACTTCGCCAAGGATGAGATCTTCGTGTTAGCCAACA